>JARHVA010001761.1:2477500-2550000 GCA_037957365.1 Torreya grandis
AGAGAGAGAGGAACATTTCATAAGAGAGTGGAGAAAGATTCATCATGATCAAGAAGTGAGGTGTTAGTTCATTGATTATTTTCCTTTACACATGCATTTCTCCAATCAGTATTAATCCTCATCAATAAGTTAACCTCCTTTTATTCCAATACTCCTCGATATATTTTCATTAGCTGAGAGATCCCACTTGAAGATAAGGGTTTATTATGCTTGGTGAAAAAACCTATTTGAATGGAATAAATTCCCTTAATTGTTTTTATAACTACCATCTCAAAGCCTCTACATATAGTGGAGAGAGAGAGAGAGGGGGAGAGAGAGAGAGAGAGAGAGAGAGAGAGAGAGAGAGAGAGAGAGAGAGAAAGAGAGAGAGAGAGAGAGAGAGAGAGAGAGAGAGAGAGAGAGAGAGAGAGAGAGAGAGAGAGAGAGAGAGAGAGAGGAACATTTCATAAGAGAGTGGAGAAAGATTCATCATGATCAAGAAGTGAGGTGTTAGTTCATTGATTATTTTCCTTTACACATGCATTTCTCCAATCAGTATTAATCCTCATCAATAAGTTAACCTCCTTTTATTCCAATACTCCTCGATATATTTTCATTAGCTGAGAGATCCCACTTGAAGATAAGGGTTTATTATGCTTGGTGAAAAAACCTATTTGAATGGAATAAATTCCCTTAATTGTTTTTTATAACTACCATCTCACCACCTTGGGACCTTAAGCCCACTTAACTTGCTCATGAGGATCTAATCCTCAAATCTTAAAACTGACAAATCTATGTCATGAATAATGATTATTACCTAATTTTTCTAGGATGGAACCACATTGATAGATGAGTCCATTTTCATTAATAAAAAATCTACTCCATTTTCATATCTCAATCATAGGCCCATTCTATAGACAAAAATATAATCTAAGACTATTCATTTTCCTACAGTCATTATGTCAATGTAGACCTATAGATTGCATAGCCTCTTTCTTAATCCAAATAGGTAAAAATAGACCCATTATGTCATTGTAGGAACTAAGAATTCACCATTTACATGGATTCCGTTAAGAATGGTGAACAAAGTCACACAATTAGCCCTACAAGAAATAAAATTTCAAACTAAAGGTCCATATTAATATTTAATGGCATCCCTTTATGTTCTTAATCACCTTGGCTGTATCACTATGTCTTTTTCATGACATTCAATCAAGATTAAATGGTAGCATGTGCCTTTTGAAAATATTTTCCTGGCTTGACCTTGGTCATATATTTGATTTCCATAAAGTCCCTTAGATTTTTGACCTTTAATTTCATTGATCATCGATACTAGCTACAGATAATCAAATTGTGCCAAACTATCTTCCTCTCATTGGTCCCATAGATCCCTACTATAAAATATTAAATATTTGACCTCTTACACACCATAAATTTATTTGGTGTGAATGAATTGGTCCATTGATTTATATCATCTGACTCTTTTGACATGTTGACTCAATCTTGTATTATTAGATCAAGATGTATGATTGAATGCAGACCATTGGATTTGCCTAGACCCACCATTTGAACCCCAATGGATATTTCAAGAGACCCAATATTGACATTTTTTTGAATGTATTTGACATCTGCATGAACATATTTGACATTGATTTGAACTTCATTAATAATTTTTAACCCAAATGGTTATTTTTTGTCTTAAATTTGGTGTCTGTGTGCCCATCATTTAACATTCACGTGAATGACCATCATTGATGTCCATATGACCATCAATCCTTGAACCTTAGTAGATATATGTTGATCTTTACTTTGACATCCACATGAGTGTCCCATTCTATAAGTCAATATTTTAAATCTTATATCTTGAGTTAGAAACCTCATCAAGATATGAAATTTGTAGAGTATGTTCTCAACATGAAGAACTTTATCACATTGTACTCTTTTGGCTCATGAAGCTTTCTAGGGTGCATTTATTAAATTCTCAAGTGAGATGGTCCATTAATTTTTAGAAGACGTCTTGGTGATTGTCTAGTTCATTAGGATTTCCCCATTGATATTTGGATCAATCTTTCAAGGTTATACCAAATTTTAAGGTTTATGCAACCTGGTTCATACTCTTGAATTATTGAAACACATGAGAACCTGCACGATATTTTCCACTCTATAATCCTAAACCTATTTCAAGCCTTTGGTCCACTCATTCCATCAAACCATGTAAAATATTTAAATGTGGGACAAATTTAGCCAACATATTTGGTGACTCATAGGGGTTGCATGCTTGACTATGCAATAGAACCCAAACCATTATCCCTATCCAAACCATTGGGCATGGAGTCTCTACTTGGGTCCAACATATTGACTTGGATCTAACACTGGCTACCAATCTTTGAAAGCTCCTCTTGAAATAGTAAAAATACAACAAAAATAACAAGGGTAAGTGTACATAGGCACTTAGAGGAAAGAAAAAAATTTAACCAACTAAACCAATGTGCACATAGGCACTTAGAGAAAAACATGAAAACTATTCTAATATATACTAGACCTTTTTTAAACTGATCCTCTTAGATCAAAAGGGAAAATCCATAATTCACCTTTATATGATGAGCAAAGATGTGAAATAGGTTGCCTTTTAGACCTTTCCTTCATTGAACTCAACTAATTCATGATTTTCTATCCTTTTGGCATGCTCTCCAATAGGTAAAATGGGATAAATATGCCTCCAATATAAACATATTCCTCCTTTGATGTAAGACTTTCTTGATGCTAGACTATAGGAGCACTTGTAACCTTCTCACCTGATGGCACTTTTCAACATGAAGGATAACTATCTTGTTCTAAGAAAAATAGCTCTAGTTAATCCTAAGAGGTAGCTTCTTCTTGATCACCTCAAACAATTCTAGCCTTAACACCATCTCTGATATGCTTACCTTGAAAGAGCTCACATGGAAGTTCACCAATCCATCCATGATTCAAGATGTCATAGCCTCATGGATCTTGATCTAACCATTCTTTTTCATATTTGAAGGCATCGATATTGACTTCAATGGATGATTCATCTTGATGTAAACACTTGAAAATTGTATAGTTTTAGATGCTAAAATGCCTTAAAACCCTACCTGACTCTGAGGATAGTTGACCACCTAGTTGACTTAACCCATTTATTAATTTATTAACCTAAATTTTTAATTCACCCCTTTTTAACCCATTTCCTCTAGAACCTTAACTATTGATGGTTATCATAACCATCAATGGTTGTCCTTACCATTGTTGGTCAGGTTTGCAAACTTGCTTTAAAGTTTTAAAGAATTACTAGCTATACAAGAAAAACATGGCATATTGACCAAACTTGCTTTCAAGTTTTAAAGCATTACTAGCTATATAATATAAGCATGGCACATTTAGAAACATTCATTTTGTGATGCAAACCAGCTATAAAGCATCATAAATGGAAACTTTATCCTCCATCACATTAATAAACTTCCTCCTACATATTTAGTAACATGATCCTATAAGAGGAGAGAAGTAGGAGGACAAAGGGATCTATAAATCTAGCAATCTACATCCAAGTTATCTGGCATATAGGTATCCTATTTCCCTTTAGTAAGCAAGTAACATCAATAGAGACCCAAACCTTTATCAAAATCACTTTTTAAGACCAAAGTACTGTCACTTTTGCCAAATTGCTTTAGCCTCTCACCATTAAGTTACATGTATCTCATGATTGTTTTCTTTGATTTGTTTCATTTCTAACCTCCTTTCCCTATTAGACTCATCAATATCTTATTTTCCTTCCCTTAGATTTATAAAAAAACTCTATTTTCCCAATTACCAATCTTCAATCCTTTTTCTAATCATCTCTAGAATCACATAGGTAACTAATGATTACTATCTCAACCATTGATGGTCACCTCAACCATCAATGGTCACCCAAATATCAACATTTAGCTTAACTACCGATGATTCACCCAACCATTATTGGTCATTATGGCAAAAAATAATATCAAGTTATTTTCACCCCTTTGACCCCAACCAAACCCTATTTTCTATGTTCCTACCTATTCATAGATACTTTTTTGATTTTTTGAACTTGATCCCAACTACCTTAGCATGAGTATTGAGCCACTTTTGATATATTTAGTCATTTGGTTTAATAATCAATTTACTTCCATCTTGTATCACATGCATTTACTTTCTAGTTATTCAATACAATTATTCTTTCTTTTCATTTATATCAACTTAATTATTATAAATAATGGATTGATAGCCTCCTAACAAACATACACTTCTTAAATCTAGCTCATGTTAGGTAGTCCACTCAACCATCCATCTAACAACCCCTTTTCCTAGTGTCTTTCTTATCTATAGGTTATTCCTTCTGAGCCAAAGAGGATTTCTCATCATCATCTAGATCATGCATGCACTTTATTAGGTATTCTTGTACACACCCTATTACTAGTTTCATTACTTTCTTCCAAATTAAGAAATGAGTGGAAATTAATATAGAAAATTTTAACATGCTTGGTGGGACCCAACATCCAATTTTATTCCTTTATTGTATTCTCATCAAATGAAATTTGAATTTTCTTTTGGCTTAAATTAAAACTTTTGCATACATTGATTAATTTCTTATTTTAGTTCATCTAGTAACTTAAATTCATAGTAATTAATCATAAATTTCCCTCTTATTTTCACACCCATTTTTCTAGACCACATAACTAATCAACACATAAAAAACATAATTGAGACAAGGCCCCACTAGGATTTCATCACCTAGTGGTAAACCGTACCCTTTCTCATCAATCCCACTTGAAGGTCATTACCAAGGGGAGAACTAATTTAGCTCTATGGTTGAGTATAAAGTCTAAAATTTAGTATATTTTGGCTAAGCACCTGATATCCTTATCACTACAGTGTGTGAAGTTAGGGGGTAGGCCCCAATACCAATCCATGTACTAAAGATCAATATAGATTTTCTCTCTTGAGTACCTAAACATAACATGAAACCAACCTTATATTTCCTCTTTAGTACTTGATATATGTTGTCCCCTAAAAATATCACACATTTTTGGGACAACATTTGAACTATTTTGGTCTTACAGACCAAAATCCTCTCTTCCCCTTTCAAAAATTATTCTGAGCATTCATGTTCTTCATTTTTCAAACCTTTCTCAAACATCTACAGACTCTACAGGCTTGAATCTACAGACTCTGCAAGCTTAAATCTACAGACTCTACAGGCTTAAATCTATGAACTCTATAGGCTTGAATCTATGGACTCTGTAGGCACATTTCTATAGACTCTTTCAAGGGACTCAAATCTATAGACTCTGTAGATATGTTTCTATGGACTCAACATGCTTGAAGTTAGCAAGTTCAACAGGTTCAAAGGCTTCTATAGGTGAGTCAATCAAACGAACAGGTTTCCAACGCTTAGTCATTTACAGGATTGGTTCAATGGGTTCAACATGTTTAATTAGTTTAAAGAGATCAAAAGACTTAGACAAAAAGATGGCTTTAAATGCAAGATTGAACCATTGAACCATTGAACCAAAGTTGGTTCAATCAGCTGGTTCAATCAGTAGGTTCAAGGGGCTGCCCCAAAGACAAAGGAATAAGTGCGCTTATTGAGGCCTGTGAACTAAGACAAGTGCCCTTTCAGAGGGAAGTGAGCAAAAGTAGACAAAGTGAACTCCTTCAAAAAAGTGAACAAGGCAAAAGACAAAGCGAAATCCTTCAGACAAATTGTCTGAAGGAATTCGCCTGAAAGACAAAGCAAAAGCCTGATGGGAAAGATGCAAAGGCAAGGAAGATTTCCTTTAGACAAATTGTCTAAAGGAATTCCTTCAGACATTCCATCTGAAGGACATAAAGGATAAAGCCCACTGAGAGAAAGAACCCTGAAAGCCACCATGTGCTCATTATAAAGCAGAGTGAAATACGTCACGTGTCTTATTATGACTCAGTGGAGCATGACAAGTGTTTGCATCTGTGTTCCCCTTTTGAAGTTGCTTGGGTAAGATGTGTCGTGGATCCCATTTTCTATGAGTTTCTAATGAGTTTCATAATATTAGAACTTACCACTCATCAAAGACATAGAAAGGACCCACCAAAGACTTAGACAAGAAGGGCTATAAAGGACAAAGAAGCAACAAGGATGATTCTAAAGGCAAGTTCAATTAAATCGATGGTTTAACGAAGGGGTGAATAAGCAATTGAACCAAGAAGTGATAGAACATAGGAGACAAAATGAACCAATGAACTTTTAGTGGTTCAACAGGTTCAAGGTTTAATCTGAATCAAGCAATTGACTGAAAATAGAGCCTGAAGACTCAAAGAGAGAAGATCGATGTAAAGGACCAGAAATGTCTTTGAAAGAGATATTTCTAGTAGGTGAAATAGTGGATTGAGTAGACTTCTGAGTGCAACAAACCAAGGATGTGGCCTATTTTCTTCCATGAAGTAAAGACAAATATGTAAAGGACCAAACAGTCCATATTAAAGAGGAGACATATTAGATGAAGGGACATGCCATAGTTATGGTAGCACACTGTTCTCAGCATGGTCTCTCTAGACAAAATTGGAGACACATTGAAGATGTTGATTGTAGCATGGTCCATCCCATGGGATAGAATGCCAAGCCTTGTGTGATTGTTATAAGTTTGTAATTTCTCTCATTAGTAAGGGAGATCTTCCCCTTACTAGAAGCAAAACTCTACCCAAATTGAAAGGCATTACTAAGACTTTGAGCTCAGATTGTAATTCATATTATTTTATTTGAATGAGAAAACAAGTTATTTGTAGACTTTGTGCTGTTATAACTTGTGCTATCTCAAGAGATTGTTCGTATGTCTATTTCCTAGGAGCTTTCTTGTCCATTTGATTTAACAAGCAGAATTGGTGGAGGTGATCAGGAAGGTGTCCTAAAGGCCAATTATGGGACAACATTGTGCCCCCATAAGTACCTTCAATGTGTTTGCATTTTTCCTTCTTGTGTAAAGAGCCTTAGGATGACATGGTGCCCCCATTGTTATTTTTTTCTCTCTCTCAAGTTGCTGGTCACTCAGTACCCCTGTTACTAGTTACTACCTAAAAGATTCCTGCTGCCTGCTGAAGAACACTTTTGAAAGAAGAGAAGTGTCTTCTATCATTACATCAGGATTTCTACTATTTTGGAAGGAATTTGGCTCGTGGCTAAAATTTTCTTTTGAAAGAAGAGAAGTACCTTCCCCATCACCTAAGATTTCCTCCTTATTTATTAGCATCATCTCTAAAGAAGAGAGATGGATGGTTTATCCCACCCCTGTGTCTTAATTTCTTCATATATATAGTATATAACCTCCACATATTTAATAGGGAACCTCCCCTTGATGAGAGAAGAGATTTGTCTCTGGTTGATGTAGTAAAGCTACACACCTAGCCAACCAATCTTCCTGTTGTGGTTGATTAGACCTATTTTCTTGATCAATATGCTGATTAACAAAATATTCACCCAATAGTTTTTCGGTGACTCTGCTGGGGACACAGTAATTTTGTGTAATTTGGAACCTAAAGTTTTAGATTGAAACATCACCTATGTCTTACCCATTATCATTATAACCCTTATCCATTATAGACTCTGGTGACTCCGTTCCATGTCTTACCCATTATCATTATAGCCTTACCATCTTCCTCCACTTCTGTTATTCTGGTCTACAAAACTAGAGTTGATAGAAAAGAATGCATAGTTTGAAGCCTCAAGCTAAAGCTGAGCCAGTCCTTTTCCATTTTTGTTCTACAATTTGGCCTTTTCATCTAGATTTTTTATCCCTATTTTTCATATTTAAAACATGGCTATTTGAGGCCCTTGGGGTAACTCTTTTGGCCCACTTAACTTGACTCCACCTATGCATGAACTTCCACGTAGTTCAAGAAAGAATTTCCCCAAATTCTTTGGTGATGGGAAGGTTCATCTTGATGAACACATTACAGCTTTTAATATAGCCTATAATGTAATAGGGGTCGAATTTGAATACATAGCATTCAGGCTATTTGTGGAGACACTATAAGGCACTATTACAAACTAGTTTTACCATCTACAAACTAGATTAGTGACTGACTGGGATAAACTCAAAGCCAAGTTTGAAGCAAGGTTCAAGCTTGTAGAGGATGCACATGCTTTGCTAGCCCAACTCACTTAGATGAAAAAGGAACCCCATGAACCTATGAGGGACTTCATTGCTAGGTTCAACACGCTAAAGCACAGGATTCCCATGATTGCCCAGCTGACACCTTAGAATCTCATATGTTTCTTCATCAACTCATAGCTACCTAAAGTTAGTTTTCTATTGAGATGGGCTAGACACATAGACCTTGAGGCTGCTTAGGTCTTAGCTACTAAGCTAGAAGATGACCTTATCTTGGTAGGAAAGATAAGGAGAGACCCTAACAGAGCTAAATCTTCTTCATCTTCTAAGAATTCATCTACATCCACCACTGATCAAATGGTGCAAAAGCTGGCAAATGAACTGCTAGCCTTGAAAAGGAAAATGGCCCAAGGTATGTCTTATGTTCCTCTATATAAAGATATACCTAAGAGGATATTCCCTAATCATCCATATCAAGGCAATGTTGCTAGAAGTCAAGGGCAACCAAATCATCTTCCTCCCCCATAGAGGAACCTTGCCCTTGAAGAACCTCTAACCAACTTAATAGTTGGATATCTAGAAATAGAACATGTTTCCTATTTCCAACTTGAGTTCGAGCAAGAAAATGGCACTAATCTCTTTAGGGAGGATCTAGAGGAATCAGCTAGCAACTCCCACATTGGTTTCTTGAATTTCTAGGATGAACCCAGAAGTGAAGGTGAAGCAGTTAAAGGATCATACGTAGTATTCACCAGGTCTAAGAATCAGTTAGCCTAGCAAGCTGACAAAGAGAAGACAAAGGAGTGACCCCAACCAACAATTTTAATTACTGAGTAGAGAAACCCTCTTCCTTTCCAATCAAAGGACCCAATGATTGCCAAAGAAGTAAGTACATTGAACATCTCTGCACCTTCTACTTCAAATTCATAGATCAATCCTCCCCCTCCCAAAAACCAAAAGGATGAACTCCCATCCTCTCTTCCTAGTCCATTTCATTCATTTGACATAATTGATCGTGTCAAGAAATCCAAAATTTGAATGACTAAATTTGAACTCCTGCAAGCCAATCATGAGCAGTTAGACATTAGCAGAGAACTAAGTATGGACTTGTCTGAGGCAAAGATTGTGGTCACCCAAATGCCAACCCCTACTGCTCAAATTCTATTTGAGCCTTCAAGTAGGGGTAATTACTCCTTGACCACAAAGGATGCCCATGTCTCAGCTAATCAAAGTTTTGTGGCTAGTAATCCAAGATTTGATCTAAATCAGGCATCAGAAGAATTGGTAGGGCATACTACAAATCAAGAAGGATCTTCCATCACTGATGAAGAGAAATTTAATAAAAGATCAGCTTCTGATGATGCTTAGATCCTAGAATATGATGGCAGCAATTCTTCCACTCATGCTGGGTGTAGGTCTCTGTTGCTCAAATTGAAGACTATTCAGGATGAAGAGATCAAACTCCTTCATACCAAAGGAGATGTTGAGCTGATGGTTTATCAAGGGTCTAATGCTGACAATCAAAATTTGTGCTAGACTGAACTAGTAGAACAACAAGCTATGGTGGTGGACCATACTATACTCTAAAATTAGCAAAAGGAACTCTTCATCAAGAGAGCAAGGAATTATGGTTTTTAGTTTGAAGATCACCTCCTGTCATGGGGCAAGAAGAAGAAAGAGCCAAGAGAAAAACACAAAAAATTAGTTTTCTAGTGGAGAGTTCCATTCACCCATCACCATTTCTAGGGACAAAATGGTTTCCTACTAGTTTATTAGAATGGCAAACCATTTTCACTATCTCACAATGGGCAGCATTTGAAGTGCTTCAAATCTTGAGGCATTAGATAAGATCATCTATACATATGTATATTTGTATGGTATTTAGTTCTATTTTGTGCTTTTCATTTTCATTTTTGGAGCCTTTCTTTTTGGGTGGCATGACTCCATAGCCTAATGGCACACTTCAAGGCACTACAGATTTTGGTTTCTACTCCCCTTAGCTATTCCAAGTTTTCAACTAAAGGAAGTTCCCCAACTGGAGCCAGCTGTTGTCCCCCAAAAATATCACTCATTTTTGGGATAACATTTGAACTATTTTTGTCCTACATACCAAAATACTCTCTTCCCCTTTCAAAAATTGTTCTGAGCATTCAGGTTCTTCATTTTTCAAAGCTTTCTCAGAAATATATAGACTCTGCAGGCTTGAATCTATGGACTCTGTAGGCCTGAATCTATAGACTCTACAGGCTTGAATCTATGGACTCTATAGGCTTGAATCTATGGACTCTGTAGGCAAATTTTTATAAACTCTTTCAAAGGAATCAAATCTACAAACTCTACAGATATGTTTCTATAGATTCAACATGCTTGAAGTTAGTAGGTTCAACAGGTTCAAAGGCTTTTACAGGTGAGTTCAATCAAAAGAACAAGTTTCTAACACTTAGTCATTTTCATGATTAGTTCAATGGGTTCAATAGGTTCAATCAGTTCAAAGAGATCAAAAGACTTAGACAAAAAGATGGCTTCAAATGTAAGATTAAACCATTGAACCGTTGAACCAAAGTTGGCTCAATCAGTCGGTTCAATCGATAGGTTCAAGGGGCTGCCCCAAAGCCAAAGGAACAAGTGCCCTTACAAAGGGCTATGAACCAAGCTAAGTGCCCTTATGCAGGGTAGCAAGTAAAAGCAAACAAAGTGAACTCCTTTGGAAAAGTGAACACGGTGAAAGAGAAAGTGAAATCCTTTGGACAAATTATCTGAAGGAATTCACTTGAAAGACAAAGCAAAAGCCTGGTGGGAAAGATAGAAAGGAAAGGAATATTTCCTTTAAACAAATTGTCTAAAGGAATTCCTTTAGACATTCTATTCGAAGGACATAAAGGATAAAGCCCACCAAGAGAAAGAAGCCCAAAAGCCACCACGTGTCCATTATAAAGTAGAGCAGAATACGTCATGTGTCTTGTTATGACTCAGCGGAGTGTAATAAGTTTTTACATCCGTGTTCCCCTTTTGAAGTTGCTTGGGAAAGATGTGTCATGGATCCCATTTTCCATGAGTTTCATAATAGTGAAACTTACCACTCATCAAAGATGTAGAAAGGATCCCCCAAAGACTTAGACAAGAAGGGCTATAAAGGACAAAGAAGCAACATGGACGATTCGAAAGGCAAGTTCAATTAAAGTAATGGTTTAACCAAGGGGTGAAGAAGTGATTGAACCTAGAAGTGATAGAACAAAGGAGATAGAATGAACCAATGAGCTGATGAACTTTTAGTGGTTCAACAGGTTCAAGGTTAACCTGAATCAAGCAATCGACTAAAAAGAGAGCTCGAAGACTCAAAGAGAGAAGATCGATGCAAAGGACCAGAAATGTCTTCGAAAGAGTTATTTCTAGTAGGTGGAATAGTGGATCGAGTAGACTTTTGAGTGCACCAAACCAAGGATTCAACTTGTTTTCTTCCATGAAGTAAAGACAAATATGCAAAAGACCAGATGGTCCATATTAAGGAGGAGACATATCAGATGAAGCGACATGCCATAGTTATGGCAGTGCACTATTCTCAGCATGGTCTCTCTAGACAAAATTGGAGATGCATTAAAGATGTTGACTGCAGCATGGGCTATCCCATGGGAAAGAATGCCAAGCCTTGTGTGATTGCTATAAGTTTGTAATTTTTCTCATTAGTAAGGGAGATCTTCCCCTTACCAGAAGCAAAACTCTACCCAAATTGAAAGGCATTAATGAGACTTTGAGCTCAGATTTTAATTCATATTATTTTATCTAAATGAGAAAACAAGTTACTTGCAAACTTTGTGCTATTATAGCTTGTGTTATCTTAGCAGATTGTTCATATGTCTATTTCCTAGGAGCTTTCTTTTCCATTTGATTTAACAAGTAGAACTAGTGGAGGTGATTAGGAAGGTGTCCTGAAGGCCAATTGTGGGATGACATTGTGCCCCCATAAGTACCTTCAGTGTGTTTACATTTTTATTTTGTGTAAAGAGCCTTGGGATGACGTGGTGCCCCCATTGTTCTTAATTTTTCTCTCTCAGGTTGCTGGTCGCTCAGTACCCCCATTACTAGTTACTTGCTACCTAAAATATTCTTGTTGCCTATTGAAGAACACTTCTGAAAGAAGAGAAGTGTCTTTTGTCATTACACCAAGATTTCTACTAGTTAGGAAGGAATCTTGCTCTTGGCTAAAAGTTTCTTTTGAAAGAAGAGAAGTACCTTCCCCATCACCTAGGATTTCTTCCTTTTTTATCATCATCGTCTCTGAAAGAAGAGAGATGGATGGTTTATCCCACCCCTGTGTCTTACTTTTTGCATATATATATAGTATATAACCTCCACATATTTAATAGAGAACCTCCCCTTGATGAGAGGAGAGATTTTTCTCTGGTTGATGTAGTAAAGCTGCACACATGGCCGACCAATCTTCCTGCTGTGGTTGATCAGACCTATTTTGTTGATCATTATGCTGATTGACAAAATATTCACCCAACAATATACAAACTAATTTCTTCTTCACACTTTCTAAGGCATAAGCCAAAAATAATTTAAAAATAACTCAAGGTTGTTAAATGTAGTTTAGTGTATGTTTGATTTATTCAAATTCTTTTCTTTTTCTTTCTCTTTGTTTGAGTTGTGAGTTTTGTTATTTTTTTTATATTCCTCACATGGTCTTTACTAGACAGTAGTTGAAAAATCAAAACAACCAATAAACACCTCTTTTTCCTCCTCCATGAAGTACACTCTAATGCTGAAGGTTCCCCTCATTTTTTCTCCCCCTCCTACCAAGCCTTTGATTGTTGTTGAGGGTGATCTAGATTTCATTACATTCCTTGATAACAAACCTATGGCTCTTCAGCATTAAATAAACACCTTATCTAATTGTACCCCTTTTACTTTAGTTTCTCCTATAGATCCTCCCTATGGTATGTCTTCCAATATTTTGGTGGGTGTTACCTCAACCCAACCTATGCTCACCCAAGCCTCTTCTTATTCCAATATTCCACCTACTACCACTCCCCAAAATCCATCCAACATCCCAATTAGTAACTAAACACCTACTACCCTAACCAATACCTCCAATGTTAGATAAACTTTACATCTTGTCACCTATACTCTTTCCACCATGGGGCTATCTTCTACCCCTAGCTATACAATCACCTTTAGTTTAACCAACCCACCATTTTCTACCCCACATTAGAGTTTGGTACTTTTCATACCTCAAACCCTCCCACCTATTAGCACTAGAGTTACCACCCACCAACAACCAACTATCACTTTCATACCCCAAACCCAATCTATGTTCATTCCACTATCCACAAACCCAACCCATCTTACCCCAAAAATAAGCACCCATGACATCTTAGCCATATGTTTCTAACCCACATGTATACATAGCACCTTCCACCTAGTTATTCATACCAATCAATCCTTATGGGGCATTATTCCAACCCCCTATGACCATATAAAAATATGTGGATTCTTCAGCATCCTCTATCACTTATCCATACATGGCTGCCACCCAACCTCAACAAACCTTACCATCTAATTATGCATCTTATCAACCTCAACCAAATCTGGTCAATATTTTAATGGAAAAAGTAACCTAGAATAATTTATTTATAGGTATTGTTGGTTGAATATTTTGTCAATCAACATACTGATAAACAAAACAGGTCTGATTAGCCAAAGTAGGAAGATTAGTCATCCAAATGTGTAGGTTTACAACATCAAAAGGGGACTGATCTCTCTTCTCATCAAGGGGAGGTTCCCTATAGATAGGCTATATATATATATATAGAAAATAATAATCAGGGGTAGGACAAACCATCCATCTCTCTTTCTTCAGAGATGATGTGTCCAAAACAAAGGAAAAACTCAAGGGAAATGACAGACAACACTCCTCTTCTTTCAAAAGAACTATTCAACCAGCCATAAGAATACTCCTGGTAGTAAAAATATAATGTAACTGAGGGTGTAGTGATTAGCAAATTGAGATATAGCACAAAGTCTCCACCTGAATTGCTCAAGAGTAAAGTATGAAAGACAATGAGGGCACAAAGTCATCCCAAAGTTTTTTACACATAAATGAAAAGAAAACACACTAAAGGTAACTATGGGGGCACAAAGTCTCTCCATAGTTGATTCTTTAGGACACCTTCCTGACTAATTTCACTAATCCTACTTGTTGAATTAATGGAACAAAAAATACATCAAGGAAAAAGACATAAGAATAGTTTTCTTAACAACAAAGATATCATAGCACAAAGTCTGAAAAACCATTTGCTTTCTTATTCTAATAACAAAATATGATAAACAAACTAAGCTCAAAGTCTTGAAAGTGCCTTTCAATTTGGGTAGAGGTTCGTTCTGATTCTCAAAAAGAGATCCTTTTTACAATGAAAGAGAGTCCCTTATATAGCCTTTTCAAGGAGGACTCAAGAACAGTAACACATCAAGTTGCATAGAAAAATATTAGGAAGATAGGCTGGAACTTTGGGGTGTTTTACCCATTTGATCTTCTTAATGCAGATAAATAAGGCACGCAATTGAAAGATTGCAACTTTCAATGTCCACTTAGCGATCTGATCTTACCTTCATCATTCCTCCTTTTTTGGTTAATGGAATTAGGTCCTTAATTCAATTTTATGTTGTGCTCCTTAGTCACTCCCTACTGGTCTTGGCCTTGAATTTTGGGAATGCATTCTGGTCTATAAGTTTAAAGGATCAATAGTTATTTTGTTGTCTTCAATTTGACATTTGTGTGCCCATCACTATGTTTCCAACAGCTAGTTGGCTGTGTTGAATTTGATGTCTTCAGGCGCATCACCCCTTAGTCTTATTTTAGCTTTCTACTTGGCACTTTTCTAGATTGGGCTTGCCCTTTTGGGCCTTGAGAAATGACCCATTTTGAGTCAGAATAACCTCCCTCAAGGGTATCTATCCTCTGGGTAGTCTTTAAATGACCTTTAGGCTTCTTCAGGTGACCCTTCAGCTTCTAAAAGTGTCTTAAAATTGGCAACCGAGAGTCCCTTAAAAGGACACCTACCCTTCAAGGTCGTTCAATGGCCCTTCACAAATTTTGCTTGGGATTTTCCCTAGGCTTTTCTCCATGAACGTTTCTCACAGACATTTTCCTCAGGGAAAATTCTTGCAGACAAAAATTCTGAGGAAAATTCCCACAGATGAAAAGTCTGCAAAAATTTGTTCCACTAAGACTTTGAACAAGTCTTCAAATTTTTTTGCCTGCATTTGCTTTTTTATTTCTTTTAGACTTTTTGTTTGGAGGAATTCCTTTAAACAAAAATATGAAAGAATTATGTCTTAGCCAATTTTAAATGCCTTAAACAAATTTGAAAGAATTACCTTTTGGCTTCCTTGAAAATGACCCTTCCAAAGGGTACTTTTATCGATTAAGTGTCCTCCATAAGGGCACTTGTCCTTCAAGAATTATTTTTTCATTGAACCACCCCTTTGAACTTTGGTGATGAACCAACAGTTGAACCATTTCGTTTAACCAATCGGTTGAACCAAGGCTTTAAACCAAAATGGTTCAATTGAATGAACCGACTGAATGAACTAAGCATTGAACCAAACATTGAACTTGCCTTTAAACCATGTCTTTGAACCAAAACATTGAACCTTTTCATTGAACCAAGATGTTGAACCAAGTTTTGGTTCAATAGTTCAAACAAAGCTTTGAACTGACTGAGGAACCATTTGATTGAACCAAAAGATACTGTAACAAAGGGAATGAACCACCTGAGTGAAATAAAGCATTGAACTACTTGGTTGAACTGAGCCATTGAACCATTCCTTTGGTTAAACCCACTATTGAACCTTGAACCCATTGAACCTTTGAATCAAAGTGGTTCAATGGTTCAATAGTTCAATGTTTCAAGACACCTTGATTTGGCCAAGTGTTTTGAAGCTGATGAACCAATTGAAGTGATTCAACTTTGAACCTTGATGAAGTGCTTAACTCTTGCCAAAGATGTTGAACTTGTTGAACCTTAAACCCATTGAACCTTTGAACCAAAGTGGTTCAATGGTTTAATGGTTCAAGTCCTTTTTGCTTGAATGCTTGCTGATAGACATTTCTGATTGAACTTAGGCTTTGAACCAATCCTTTGAACCAAAAGATGTTGAACCAGAGGATGAACCAAATGTTGAACTTGTTGCTAATGTTTGTTAATGGAGATTTTTGTTTGAACTAAGGCATTGAAATTGTCCCAAAAAATGACTAAGTGTTGAAAAACTAATTCTTTTGATTGAAACCACATGCAGAAGCCTTTGAACCTGTAAAAATGAACCTACCTGTAGAGTTCGTAGATTTTCCTTTTCCTGCACTGTTTGTAGATTTTTATTCCTACTGAGTCCATAGATTCAAGCATGTAGAGTCCATAGATTTAAGCCTACAAAGTTTGTAGATTTATGAAAAGCTTGAAAACTTAAGAATTTAAATGTCCAAGACAAAATTTGAATAGAGAAGAGATAATTTTGGTCTGTAAGACCAAAATAGTTCAAATGTTGTCCCAAAAATGAGCAAATATTTTTGGGGGACAAGTATCATAACCTTATATCCTATGATCAAATCTATAATGAACCCATCTATCTATATATTCCTATCCATGCTTATCCTACTTAATGGGAATTACCTAAGTTTTCTAGATTCCAAAGTAAAGAGGACCCCCAACAACACTTGAGAGCATTTCATCATTCTTGTAATTTGATCGCATATGATGATGTTCTCCTCCTTCATACCTTTCCCATGTCTTTATCAGGACCAGTCCTTGATTAGTATAGTTCTCTCACCAAGCACACCATCTTTTCATTCTCCCAACTGACCCAAATCATTTTAGAGCACTTCTTAGTAAATATATCTAAAAAAACTTCTATTACTGATCTATATTCTATTAGGCAAATTGATGATGAATCAATTTCCAATTTCATAGCCAGATGGAGAGGTCTCATCAACTAAATTTCTTTCTTCCTACCCCAACTTGAGTTGATTAAAATCTTATCTCATAGTTGTGCCAAATACATTACTCCCACTCTTCAAGTTTAAAATTTTAGAACTTTTGATGAGGCATTCATTATGGCATGTAAACTTGAAAATTGAGCAATTGATGAAGGGAAATTAAAACTATCGAATGATAATTATAGCTTTAAATCCAATGACACTCCCTCCACAAAAAATTCTAACCAATCCAACCATCCCAATACTAAATAAAAAGCATCCCAAAATTAGTGGTCCTAAAGACTACTCCACTGCCAATTGTCAACCAACCCCATCAGACTAATTCTTCCAACCCTTCCTATCAATAAAATTGAAATCAAAATATATCTCCTTCAAAACAATATACTCCCATAGTGGAGTCTTATGCTTCATTTTTGGATAAATTTCTCAAAGCTAACCTCATCTAACTTGCACCTATCAAACCACCCTAATAATTTGATATTTCTCACCCCATGCCTAATTGGTATAATGATAATGACCATTTTGCCTTTCATCAAGTTATTGGACATGACATTAATAGATGAAATACCTTCAAAAGTCTAGTCTAAAGCTTAATCAATAGTAGAGAACTTATATTCAGTAATCCCAATGCACTTCCTAATCAATCTCTTGATATCTTGCACAAACCTTTTTCAAATCATGCTCCTTATACCCATCACCATGAGAAAAAACTAAAATCATCTCATTCTCATGAGGCACATATGATCAATGTCATTATTAGTGAGCCCATTATTGAGGAAACCACTATCACAACTACCACTCCTACCATTTTAATTATAGAAATAGTGGACTCGCCTTCAATTCCTTTGGATATCTAAATGAAGGAATAAACCACCCCTCTCTCTTAACCTGATGAGACCTTAGCTTCATCTAACTCTCCTTTGATGGAAACACCAAAGGAGACAACCTTTGCTTTAACTATTTCTTCCACTCCACCCATTGAAGTGGTAGAATTGCCCCTATTTCTTTGGATACCCAAGCAAAGGAAGTAACCATGTCTATTCCTTCATTTAAGGACATGATACCTACCTCCCCCATCATATAACCATTTATTCCATATTTGGATACCATCCCAACAGAGAAGGTTACCTCATCTACTCAACTACCAATTTTGGAAACTCCCATAAAAAATAAAGATGGAAGAACCATCCCCTCTTCTCCACCTAAGGGCTTAATTTTTTAAACCAATTATCAAGGAACCAAACCCATCTATAATCCCTTTTATAAACTAGTCCAAAGATTAGAGTTCACTTATCAACCTAACTTTGATAGAGCTACCTTTTGTCATTGTCTAGGGCTCCCTTACCAAAATAAATCTAAATCCTCAACCTCACTTGAATCCACCCTTAAACTCATTATTACATCTCCATCAAAAACCTATTCTTCCAAAACCATAGGTGAACCATCTAAAAAACCTCCATCTAACATGCCAAATCACTGTATTCCTCTCTTACCAAACCTATTAAAAATATAGGAATCCTTCCCACACCTAGCCATGCTCACCCCTCTTTGAAATTAGATTTAACACCATCTAGTCCATGAAAGAATCCCCAAACTAAACTAAATAAAAGGGTAGAGTTTCACAAGCCTTTACCTCAAACTAGATCCACACCACCTCCTTCCCACTTACCTCTATCTTAGGACCCCATCCTTCTACCATCCTAATTACCTATTCTTGTTCTAGTAAACCACACCCCTTTTCTCTATATAAACCTACCTTTACCATATCATCTAGCTCACCATCATTCTTAACTAACTTATCTACCTATACTTTCCCACCTATATCTAACCCCTCATCATATAAATCTTTCATTTTCAAATCAATTACACCAAGACTAACCATAACTAAGCAATCTCAACCACAGACTAAAACCATTCCACCACCTACAACTTCTAGGTTAAAAACTGCTTCTAAGAAGGCTCCCATCCCTAAAATTATAAACCCATCAACCCCAACACCTTTAAATGAATATTATTAAAATATCCTATCAAGGTTATTAAAAAATTATTTCATGATCTTACCACCTCTAAAACCATTAAACCCTTCTAATACCAAACCCTCCTAGTTTAATGATAACTTGATCTGTGTATACCATAGGGCACTGGGACATGACATGAAGAACTGTAAAGATATCCAAGCACACATTCATAACCTATATGATGAGGATGATTTTTTATTAGATGAATCTCTTTTACCTAAATTACCAATGAAACCACCAACTAAACCTATCCAGCATTTACCTACTCCCCTAATCTCACCTAAGAGTGAAGAGGAAAAACTAAAGCAACCATCAAACCTAGAAAATCCCCACATCTACACTATTTAGATGGTTACCTGATCATGGGCCCAACATAAGGACAAAATAAAATCCAAAGTTTCCATTCCTTGGATATATCTTTCAACCCATCATCCTTCTATCCAAACTCAAATGTCTACACCTTCACCTATACCACTATCAGAACCCAAAGTATCAATTTTGGGAGCCTCTCTATCCAACCCTTTTGACTCCATCTAGTATATCATGTTGAAACAACATCACCAAACACTAGTCAAGATTAACCTTTATAAACTAATCAACACCTCACCCCGCTATCATTAGGCACTAATAGAGGCTTTTCAATCTATAGAGGTTTAAGTAGATGACCCTCAACCTCTTTCACCCTTTGTTGGAGCCCTCTAACTTTCTACCTTCATCACCTTCTAGGATTTTGAAATACCTTCTACTCATTCTAAGGATCCTAATACTCTCCTCTTTATCATTGAATATATCAATGAAACCCACATCAAAAGGGTGATGATTGATGGAGGAGCTAGCATCAACATTATCTCCTCCCATGCTTATGACCAATTACAGCTACCCAAGAACATCATGTCAGAAAACACAATAATTATTCACTCCTTCAATGATATCATGGACATAACCTTGGGGATAGTTATCCTTCATATCTTCTTGGAACCCTACACCATTCGTAAACTATTTTACATTATAGAGGGTGAGTTCCAATATAATATATTACTTGAACACCCTTGGATATGTGTCATGACTTATGTCCCTTCTACCTTACATCAATGTTTTAAATTTGAGAATGAAGGTCAAGTTGTTACCATCAAATCTAACCCTAGTCCTTTTACCACTTGCAATATGACATATTGGCCTAATAACATTCTTATTCTTCCTTCATCCATCTCACCATCAACTAATAACAACACTACTTCCCCACCAACCAAAACGAACAACATTCCTGCCCATAATAGTGATGAAGCCTCCATGAGCTCATCCATCCCTTCTTCTCAGATCCCCATAAAAGACCCCTTGGAATCTACATTCTAACATCTCTCCCTTGGGTAATATTGCCTCTTAGACTTATATGCTTTACCTACTCCACAAGATTATGGGAAACTTAAACATGATCCTTCCTATGATCCCAACATTGGAATCATCATCCCTTTTGGGATCCACAACAATCAGACAAAATTCATCTATGGAGAACTATATTAACCACTTCTCACTCTTGCCACTACCTCATCCATCTAACCATTCACCTCCAAATTCTATTATCTCAAAAAACACCTTTGCTAAGGCTTACCTTTATAGGTGTGCTTAGAAGTAGTTTGGTCTAGGCCTTTATGAATAAGGACCTCATGAGATATCCATAATTAAAAATCAAAAAACTTTTGAAATATTCAACCTTGGGTTTGTATGACTAGAAGAACCCACCTCACCAAAACCCATCACCATCATCAAAGAGGATGTTCCATCTTCACCAACCCCATCTCCCTTGAAATCTAAATACTTTGATATCATCCCATATAACTTTTTTTTATCAATATTGTTAGTTTGGGCTCCATAACCTATCAAAAGGGTTGCCAAACTAATGCCATTCCTCTCATCCATCCTAAAATGATAGAGCAAAATTCTCCTACCATCAACACCATCCAACATCATGATGATGATTCCATTATCACTTACCTTGGTGTGGGGGATTCTTCTATTCATAAATCCCTTCTTCCTGAGAAACAAACCCTGCTGAATGAATCTACTATTGATGTCAACTTGGGTACTCAAAACAACCCTCATATCATCAAAATTGGTCAATCATTAAATTATAAAGAGTAACAAGATTACCATTCTTTCCTTCATGACTATAGCATAACATTTTCTTAGTCTTATCAGGATATGCTCAGAATTGACCCTTATATTACCTTCCACAACATTTTCACCTATCCTAAGGTTAAGCCCATGTGGCAAAAGCTTCGTAGGATACATCCTCACATCACCCTTCTATTCAAAGAAGAATTTCAACATCTCTTATCCATTGACTTCATTTAGCCCATTGATTATTTACAATAGGTTTCTAAAATCATTCCAATTACCAAACCCATAGGGGAAATTTACCTCTATATCAACTTTCATGATCTTAACCTCACTTGTCTAAAGGAGGACTTTCCTTTTCCAAACATTGACGAACTTATTGATCTTACATCTGGCCATGTGATGTTATCTCTCATGGATGGTTTCTCAAAATATAATTAGATCTTGGTTTCCCCTAAAGATCAACATAAAACTTCTTTTATCACCCCATAGGGGGACCTTATTCTATAGGGTCATGTCATTTGGTCTAAAAAATAGTGGAGCAACCTATCAATATGTTATTACTTATATCTTTTATGATCTCATCCATAAAATTATATAGGACTATGTGAATGATCTCCTTGGGAAATCCAAACACTATATCACCTAGATATTCTCGTAATAATCTTTGATTGACTAATCCATTATCACGTTAGGCTCAACCTCAAGAAATGTATTTTTGGGGTCCTATCTGGAAATCTTCTTGGATTTATCATCTCTCTTTGAAGAATCAAAATAGACCCCACCAAAGTTAGAGAAATCTTGGAGATGCCTCCTCCTACTAACCTTAAGTAACTTGTAGCCTTCATGGGAAAATCTAATCCATCTGTCACTTCATCTCCCAGCTATTAGATAGATGTCAACTCTTTCACCATCTCCTAAAGAAAGACACCTCTTTTAAGTGGACTAAGGACTATTAGCAAGCATTTAATTAAATAAAGTATTATCTTCTTCTTCCACCTATCCTCATCCTTCCTAAGGGAGACTAGTCCTTATTTTAGACACCAAAATTGCATCACACACATGCATAACTCCCTATGTCAAAACCTCCCTTGAGACCTTTTCAATAATAATAATTGGCCTCCCTAATCCATGCTTTTACCCCTCACATATTTTATTAATTTAAAATATTTAAATAAGTTAATTAAAAACCATATATGTCACCTTACCTAGCCACCTCATCTTAAGACTAATTCTCACCCTCTGAGTCACCTCAAGACTTAGTTCCTTTATCCTAACTACCGATGAATTATTCTTACCCTAAAAATAAATTGCTAGCCAACTATATCTTTCTTAACCTCCCATTGCTACCATTTCCTAATAGATACCATACATGGCATGAGAAATAATAGAAAATAGGCTTAAAATAGTACTTTCACCTATTATCATGCCATCGACATTGGTCAACCCATGACCAACTTCAATGGGCTCATCAACATCAAATATTTAACCCAAACTCTAAACTAATGTTTAGGTCAACAAAAATAAAGAATTTTTATTTCTATTTGCATACAGGCTTTGGTATATAACTTTTCACATCTTGGTTCACTGTTACCTTGCATAAGTCCATCTAGATCAGGAACCAAGCTCTTGAAAACTAGAAGCACGTGCTTATTTTCTCTATTCAGGGCATTGATTTGGTAAGCCTGATAAGAGCCATCTATTCAACAATTATCATCAAATCACCTCTATATCTAAGTACATCACTTATTCTATAAGTCTTTAAGTAGTTACTTTGCAATCACTTTATATCTACTATATATTGTTTTACACATTCCTAACCAAACCCTCATGAAGGATTTATAAATGCTCCCTACTTGTTTCCCATTATTCCAACACACCAAATCTCTGACCAAAACCATCCAAACAATTATCTCTCTCTCTCTCTCTCTCTCTCTCTCTCTCTCTCTCTCTCTCTCTCTCTCTCTCTCTCTCTCTCTCTCTCTCTCTCTCTCTCTCTCTCTCTCTCTCTCTCTCTCTCTCTCCCTAACCTATTGATAGCACCAAAACCATTTCTCAGCCCTAGAAAATCCTTTTGTAAGCCCCTAGGAAATTATTTCCCCTATTGACATTGGAAGCCTAACCGATATTAGTCACACTTTCTAGTTGACCTTAGTAGCCTAATTGACATCAATAGATATGTATTTCTAGTAACCCTTCTAAAAACTGCCCAAACAACTTTAGAAACATAAATTGAATATACTACCTATAATCATCTACTCTTTACTGCACTTAGATTGTGAATAATGATAACATAATCTCTCTTTTACTCTCTCTCTTTTGCTCTCTTTGTTATTTATCACCCTTTTGTTTCTCAAAAGTGGACTGTCATCTCTAAGGAAGTTTGAGACTTCCTAGAACAAGTGTGTAGCTTGGCAGCCCACTCATATATCTACTAACAAACATTTTGTGGTAGTGATTTCTTACTCATAGGTAGTTCTCCCCAACTAAAGAGGAGTGCTCAAAATGTCTATATATGATGTGCAAACCAATCTTGATTCATTATAATCACTTATCCCTATCCTTCTTCTCTATTTTTATTTAGACTTGAAATAGACATAATTTTTAGCAAAACATTTTTGGCATCCCTGGTCGGACCCTAGAGTTTTTGTTAGGTTCATTTCTTATTTTAAGCATTCATATAGGTACATTATAGTGAAAATTTCATTTCTTGTACTTTCTCCTTTTTTTCTCCCTCAAAGTAAAAAATTTAACATTTTATTTTCTATTTAAGGTAATAAACTAAAATTTCTTCTTCCTTGCCACTCTTCTTTTCTATTTGCCTCTAAAAGCTATTTATCATTTCTATTACAAGTTAAAAGAATTATTTCTTGTATGCACATTAGGATATTGAAATTCATTCACTATTTCTATTTCATCATTATTTCCATTTAAATCTGAACATTTTAGATTTGGGTTTAAAACTTACTACACTTCATTATTTTCTTGTTGCATATTAACTCACCTAGTTAATTACAAGCATTATGAATGAATTGTAGTTCACCTATGTTACACAACCAAATCATACTCACAAAGACAAACATCTAAACTCACATAAGACAAGGCCCATTAAGATTTCATCACCTGGTGGATCACCTTACCCTACCCATCTATCCTACTTGGATTTTACCACTAAGGGGAAAACCCAATCTATTCTCTAGTAGAGTATAAAATCTAGGCATAAGGTATATTTTGGCTAAGTGGCCTAGCTTGGCTTCAAGTTCATGAAGTGTGGGGAGAAAGCTATTATAACAATACATGAACCTATTCTAACATATATTTACTCTTGAGCCCTAAAACTAACTTGAAACTATCTCTAGATTGCTTTTTAGTACCTTTGCTAACCAAATTTTCTTCTCACTAATTGATTAAGGCATAAGCCAACACGAGATTAAAATTAATCTAAAAGAGTTAATAATTAGTGTCTATATGTTATTTTTATACTTTTATGTTACCTTCTATATTTTGGAGTTGGTAAGGACATTTTTCCATTGATCCACAAAATCAACACTATTTGTAATACTTAGTTTGTATAACCTATTATATCAAGTTTTTTTAGTGTTCTTTTTTTTACACAGACCCCTTGCATCTTATGTTCTACCTAGATTCTACATTTCGATTTCTAAACCATTAGATTTTCCATCTCATAGAAATCATAGTGACCAAAATTAGTTAATTATACCAATATCAATAGCTTTTAGCCTATTGACATCAATTAATCCCATTGACATCGAAAAAATTTTGCTACTAACATCAGTCAAGCGACCAACATCGATGACTGTGTAATTTCAATTTTCTCAAAATAACAAGCTAAAATAACCTATTTACCTACATCCAAACCTAGCTTTCCCTTATTTTATCACTAATATAGAGTATTAATACTATTTTTACTTCTTGTATGGTAGTAACTCGATCCCAAGCCAAAATTATTGTCAATTACACAAGCTGGCAACTAATTCCACCTTCCCTTCTTGTTGTTGATTCTATCATGGATCATACTTTAGATATAGAGCATACTCCCTAACCTAACCAAATTCCCATTATGCCTGAAGGGGATTAATATTTTGCCAAATTTTTTGATCGTAATGTGGTAGTCCTTCAACTTTACCTTGCCATGAGCCAAACCCACAATTCTACGGGTGACCCGCTCTATGGTATGCCAACCTCTCTAATGGAGACAATTGTAGTTTTAGTTGTCTCCAATTTTTTCCCCATGGTTACTCAAACTACCACCTTGATAATTAACCCAACCATAAAATAATGTCCAAATTTTAGCATTGGCAACTACCCAATCCTATATAAACATTGGCATAACTTCCCTACTTTGACAACCATAAGTAGTTCAATAAAGTCTCACCCCATTTTAGAATTTGGTGGTACCTATTCCATCTAATATCACACCTATAATTACCCAAGTTATGACTCACCCTTCATTTAGTTAACCATGCTAATAACCCAACCTATAATAACAACATCCAACCAAAGCATAGTCTCCAACCGAATGGGACAAGCCCCTTTTCTTTCCACCCCCAACCTATGACTCATTATATTTATGTTTCCCCAACACAACCTCATCAAGCTATGTCACATGCTCTTTTTACTTCCTATCATGTTCCCTATAACTTAGGGGGTATATCTCAAACTAATCCCCATCTAGACCTCATTATGATGTTGATGGACAAAATGTCTAATCTAGAGACATCCATTTTAGGTTGAAAAAATGTGTTATCTTATTATCATTTATGTAATGAACCCATCCATCTTTCTATGCATATTATCCCTTATCCAAGCCAATGGGAACTCCCAAAATTTTCTTATTTCTAGAGAAAAGAGGACCCATAATAGCATTTATAAGCATTAGACATGCTTGTTATATAATAGGACACGATGATGCATTATTAATTTACACTTTCCCTATGTCTCTTTTAGGTGATACCTTGGATTTGTATAGCTCTATAACTCAAGACTCCCTTTTCTCATTTACCCAACTCACACAAATATTCCTAGACCATTTCTCTATTAACATTTCTAAAAAGGTTTCTATTACAGACCTTTATTCTATTAGATAATTTGATGATGAGTCTATCATAGATTTTGTCACTCATTAGAGAGGATTGATCAATCAACTCCCCTTCTCCTTACCCCAACCTGAGTTTATTGAGATCTTCTCAAGGGCTTGTGCTAAGCACATTTCATCCACACTCTAAGTACAAACGTTTTCCACATTTGATGAGGCCTTTACAATGGCATGGAAACTTGAGATTTAGGTTATAGATGAATGCAAAGTCAAGTTGTGTAGTAAGAACAACAATTTCAAATCAAATGACTCCTCTTATTCTAAAACTTATCCTTTTAACTAAAAATCTACAGGCATCACTAATGTAGTGGTTGTTAAATTAGCTTCTTCCACAACCATAAACCTACCTAATTCCTTGACTTCCCAAAATCTGACCAAGTAATTCGAACAACGATATCAATAAAGAAAATACACTCCTATTGGTGAGTCATATACTTAAAATTTGGAAAAAATATTGTAACAAGGTGTCATAACCCTTCCTCAAATCAAACCTCCTATAAAATTTGACCCCTCCCATCCTATTCCAACTTGGTATAATTAGGATGATTTTTGTGGCTACCATCAAGTTAAAGGTCATAATTCTAATAAATATAAAACATTCAAGAACATTATTCAAGACATGTTTGATAGGGGTGATCTCATCTTGGATAATCCTAATGTACTCACTATTTAAAATATAGATGTGTTTAAATAGCCTTTTCCTAGCCATTCAGCCAATCAAAATATTGTTCAGACCATGACTAACTCATGTGATCATAATACCATATGGTTAATATGGTCTTTCCTTTACCTCTAGATCAACCTCTCACATAATAGGAATAATCCATTTTATCAACTCCTCCCCCACAGTCAGTGGCATTTGTTTTTCCCATTCTTCCTCCCTAGGTAGAAGAGCCTATTTCACCCATTGCACTCCCATGTGAGGAAGAGCCTCCTTTACCACTCCTTTTTCCATTAGAGGAGCTTGTATTACCATGTCCTTTTATACCAATGTTACCTATCCTCTTACCACTTGAAGACCATGCCTTACCCATTATGTAACCACATGTTGAGGGGAACATCATTCCTATGTTATACCCTCTTAAGGAACCCTCTTCTCCTACCTCTACTCCACTGATAGAAAGTAATACCCCATCTAGTACACCTATGTACCTAGAAGAGTCAATGTTATCTACTCCTATATTAGATGAATGACTTATTGTGCCTACTCCAATTCTACCACTCTTACCACTTATTTTACCTATGAACAATCATAGTCTACTTATTCCTTGCCCACATGTTGAGGGAGAAATTATATCCATGCTCTACCCCTTTGAGGAACCCTCTTCACCTACCTCTCCTCTACCCATGGAAGACCATGCCTCTTATCTTATCTCTATCAAAGAAGACCCTATTGTGTCTCTTTCTCATCTTTGGCTTGAAGTAGCAAAGACTAATAATTTCCCTCTTTCTTAATCACCTTAGCCATTTGAAGAACTAACCATAAGGCCTACATTAACTTCATCTAAACCCTTCTCATGATTGGTGAAAAGTCTAAAATTTATTGACTCCATAAAGTTAGATCATGTGACATTTTGGGACATAAAACTTCTTATCCAACATAATGAGTGTTGACCTTTATTACCAACCCTCTCACTATACCCCAAGGTCTTAAAAAAAGCTAGAGTTTCTTCACCAAAATCACTAGAAGCTCATCCATCTATGTTAGAAACCTCACCCTCATAGACATCTACCAGATTAAAGCAGATCATGTCTTTAAGTGTACACCCCATCTCTAATCTAATTCATCCATAAGTGAAATTAGATCTAGCTATCCAACCACAAGTTGTAGTTTCATGGCTTGAAATATATAAAAAGGTTAATATTCCTATGTCTCATTGATCCTTTCCTCTTTGACTCTCAAATTTACCATCAATTTTGGGAGAACACCCCTCTACTTTAGTTAGAGTATCTCTGATCTAAACAAAATAAAAGGATAAGTTACCTCTACTACTACCTATACCACCTAGTAGGCCTTTTACATCTAACACCATGATACCTAACACCAAGAAAGTGGCATAAAAACATGTAACTCCACTGTCACCAAATAAGGCACCACATAAAATCACCCCTACAACTTCTATACAAAATAAGGTGTCCACTCCTATTACCACAACAAGTGTGAGCCCACTCGTAGGCTCTTAGATATTTTTCCTATGTTATTTGTTGTAATCTTTCATAATAATTATTCCTCCCATTAAGCCTTATAATCCTCTTAAACCAAATCCATCTTGGTTTAATGATACATAAGTGTGTCTATATCATCATTCACCTAAACACCATACTGAGAGTTATAAAGCCCTCAAAGTAGTCATTTGATAACACTTTAATGTTGACACTCTCTTTGTTGATACTCTTGTTAACCTTCCTATTATTCCACCTCTAGAATTCATAATGCCTCCCACTATTCCACCTAAATTTCAACCTAAAGATGTTTTTATACCCCATTTACTACATCCTTCACCTATATTTTAGATCAACATAGTTAATGTGGCCACATTATCACAAAACTAAATAAATAAATGTAAGGAAAAACTTGTTGTTCCATGGGCTCATCCCTTTTCCAAAGACACTCCTCTTAATCCCAATATTTCCGTCTTGGGTGTCCCTAAACCAAAATCTTTGGATGTTATTTAAAGCTTGATGGTGAAATATCTTCACCAAACTCTTGTGAAAATGTCCTTGTATGAGTTAATCCAAAACTCACCCCAACACCATCAAGCTTTAATTAGTGCCTTGAAAGTGATTGAGATACAACCTAGTGATCCCCAACCTCTTATAGCTTTGGTCAGCTCTCTTAATTCCATCTCCCTGATTTCCTTTAGTGATTCAAAAATTCCACTTCAACACCCTAAAGATCTATATTCTACCCTTTTTATTATCGTATATATTAATAAAACTCATTTCAAGAGAATCATGATCAATGGGGGAGTTATTATTAATATTATTTCCACCCATACCTACCAACAACTAGCTCTTCCTCATTAATTACATGTCTCAAACTAATGTAGTTCTCTACTCCTTTAATGATACCACAGCTACTACGGTGGGCACTATTGTTTTACATATCTATGTAGGTCCCCACACAATTCCTAAGCTCTTTTATGTTGTAGAAAGATATTTTTAATATAACATACTACTTGAATGACCTTGGATACATGATATGGCATGTGTACCCTCAACTTTTCATCATTGTGTCAAGTTTGACCACAATGGGCAAGTGCATTTTATACCTACTGACCCACCTCTATTTAAAACATACAACATGACTTATAGTCATAATGATGTTTTAATTCCATTAAAGACATCATCTTCTCTGCATGATACTTCTGAAGCTTCCACAAGCTCCACTACCCTAGTTACATAGATATTGACAACACAAATTTCTAACAGAAATCTCATGGAAGAAAATTTTAAATGTTTGTCACTCAGAGAATATAATTTGTTGATGTTTGACATGTTATATACTCCACAAGAGTATGGAAAGCTTCATATGAACCCAAATTATGATCTCTATAATTGGATGGTCATCCCTTATAGGCCCTTTAACCTTTGAACTAATTTCACATATGGGGGAATTGATCAGGCTCCCAATATCAACAATCTACCCTCTTCACCACAACCATTTACCTGTGACTTCTCTTTCCTAAGTAAGCCTAGTTTCACTCACACCTATCTTTATAGGTGTGCTTAGAAAGGATTTGGTTTGGGTCATTACGAGTCAGGTATTTATATGCCCATCGAATATCCCACTACCAAAACCATTGAAAATACTAAAAAGAGGTATGGAGTGGGTTATGACAAACCAACTAAACTCACCAAAACTTCCCATGTACCAATTATTGAAGAAATATTCTCTCCTTCTCCACCTTCTTCTCTACCATCACCTAATAAATCAGAGGTATCTATACCTCATAAAAAAAATTTCAATAAATTCCATCTATTTGGGGCCTCTCACCTATCATTAGGGTAATGAAACAAGGTCCCTTCCTCTTGTTCATCCTAAAATAATTGATCAAGACTCTCTGAATATTACCACTATCCAATGTCAAGATGATGATGTTATTCTCACATACATGGGTGAAAATGATTCCTATAGCCAATGATCACTCACACCTAAAACATAAGCCATGTTAAATGAAACAACCATTGACATCAATTTGACCTCTCAAGATAACCCCTACATCCTTAAGATTGGCCAATCTTTGGATTCCTCTGAGCAAGTTAATTATGAGACATTTCTTAATAACCATAGTAAAGCCTTCACTTGGTCTTATAATGACATGCCTAGTATTAACCCATCTATCATCACCCAAAATATTGTCAATAATTGAGATGTTAAACCTATTAAGTAGAAGATTCACTAAATGCATCCTCATATTGATCTCCTTGTCAAAGAAGAGCTCTAATCCCTCCTTTCTATTAAATTTATCCAACCCATTGACTACCCACAATGGATTTCTAATATTGTTCTTATCACAAAAGTGATCAGAGGAATATGCATTTACATCGACTACCATGACTTAAACTTCACTTGTCCAAAAGATGACTTCCCATTGCTAAGTACCAACAAACTTGTTGATCTAACAACTGGACATGAGATGTTATCACTTATAGATGGGTTCTCTAGATATAATCAAATCCTAATTTCTCTTAAGGATCAACATAAAACAACCCTCATTACCCTATGGGGGACTTTTTGTTATCATATCATACCTTTTGGTCTGAATAACATTGGTACCACCTACCAATGTACTATGACTTACATCTTCCATGATCTCCTACACAAAATTATGGTAGATTACGTGGATGACATACTTAGTAAGTCTAAACTTCACCAAAATCACTTGATAATTCTCAAAATCATATTTACTCATCTCCTCCAATATAACATTCGACTAAACCCAAAGAAATGTTTCTTTGGTGTCCTTTTCGATAAGCTCTTAGGCTTTATCATTTCTCTCTATGGTATTTAAGTCTACCATGGTAAAGTTAGAGAAATACTAGAGATACCTCCACCTACTAATATCAAACAACCTCATAGCCTCTAAGGTAAACTTCAATCAATCCACCACTTCATCTCCCAATTAACAGATCATTGCCAACCCTTTTACAAACTCAAAAAAGATGTCTCCTTTCATTGGAATATAGATTTATAGGAATCTTTTGATGTACTCAAATAGTATCTCCTTTCCCCACTGATTCTTATTCCACATAAGGAAAATCAACCTTTTTACCTTTATATTTCTACAATAGACCATTCTCTGAGTGCTATGATTGCACATCAAGACCATAAACATCAAGAATAGGCGGTTTACGATATAGGCCACACACTTATTGATTATGAGACTAGATATACCCATACCAAAAAACTTTGCCTTGCATTGGTCTTTTCATCATCTAAGCTCTACCATTATCTCCTAAATCATAAAACCTACATGGTCACCCATATTGATCCCATCAAATACATGAATTTCAAGCCATATCACAACCAATGTGTAGCTTAGTGGCTCTTGGTCCTTCCTAAATTTGATGCACAGTTTATTCAACAAAAGTCTATTAAGGGGAAAATGATTGTTGACTAGTTAGCTGCCATCCCTTTACGTGATAATCAACCTTCAAACCTCAAATTCCCTAAAAAATCCATCACAACACTCTCCACCGATGACATATACTATCAAATGATGATGTTATTTGATGGGTCTAAATGTCAATATGATGGTGGTACAAGGGTCATTATTATTAGTCTAGATGGTGAGCCAATGTCTTTGTCATTTAATTTAGATTTTGAATGTACTAATAATATGGCTGAATATGAGGCTTTGATCTTAGGGCTTCAAATGGCTCTCTTCTTAGGTATAAAATTAATAACCATTTTTGATGATTCTTAGCTAGTGGTTAATCAGGTTAATGGTTCTTACCTATGTAAAAATAAAATTTTGTAGAGGTATAGACATCATGTAGATATGCTATTGGGATCATTTGACTCTTATCTCTTACAAATTATTCCTTGATCTACAAAAAATTTTGATAACACAATGGCTTCACTTACTTCACATATACCCTCTTCACCCTCTTCCTCAAAAATCTATTTCACTATGCATCACTTAACATTACCTTCTTATATATCAACTAACATCCTTGTTATCAAAAGTGTAACATCAAACCTACATGACTTGTGGTACAAGAAACTCATAGATTATCTTTCCTTTTGTATTACCCATTTTTATCTCTCTAATAATGGGAGATGTCCCTTCATAAAACATGTCACTCATTACACTATGATAAGGGTACTTCTCTACAAGCAAGGTTTTGATGGTCTCCTCCTTAGATGCCTCACTAGTACTCATACTCCCTTTGCTATTAAGGAAGTCCATGATGGGATTTGTGGTGGACATTTCAATGGTCACATAGTTTCAAAGCATATACTTTGACTTAGTTATTATTAGCCTACACTCCATCAAGACTATGGTGATTACATTTAGCATTGCATAAAATTTCAACAACAAGCTAACCTCCTTCACATTCTAACTCATGTATTATAGGTTGCCAAAGACTTTTGGCCCTTATCCTAATGGGGCTTGGATCTAATCAGTGAGATTAAACCTCATTCATCCCTTATCACTAATTTATCATTACTACCACTAAATACTTCACCAAGTGGGTCTAGGCCATTCCTCTCATCTCCACTAAGGATGATAAAATTGTTGACTTTATCAACCACCACATCATTTATCATTTTGGTGTCCCACATAAAATTATAATAGATAATGATAAATCTTTCAAAAATAAGACTATCTAAAATCTTTATGATACATTTGGAATCAAATTAAGCTTCTCATCATCATACTATCCAAAAGCAAATGGATAGGTAGAAGCTTAAAAAAAAACATTGACCAAAATTCTCATGAAGGTAGTCAACAATATGGGTAAGGATTGGTACACACATATCCCCTTTGATTTATGGGCTTACTGCACTATCATTTGAACCCTTATGGGTGCTATGCCTTTTCCTTGGTGTATGGGATAGAGGCTATTTTTCCTCTTGAGGTTTATATTCCTTCTCTTCACATTTCTCTAAAAGACATACTTACTAATGATGACTTTCACCAAGAATGTTTGGAACAACTCGAGTTGCTTGATGAGAATCATCTCATAGCCCTCATCCACCTCCAAATCTATCAAGAGTGTATCAAATGTGCTTACAAAAAAAACTCAAAGAGTAAGATTTCAATATTGAAGATCTCTTAAAATAAAATCAACACGTGACAAACATGGAGAAAAGGGAATGGGGTAAGTTTTCTCCTAATTGTCTTAGACTATACATCATAACTCACAAGTATGGCTCAGGAACTTATTGATTATCTTCTCTTATAGGAAAGCTAGAACTTTGGACTTTAAATTCCTTACACCTATGACCATTATTTTGTTAACCAAGTAATGTTTCAACTTGTGTTTAACTTGAGCTTGTCCCTTGAGAACCCCTATTACATTCATCTCCCTTCCTCTTAACCCTTACTCCTACACACTTAGCTAACTTACAAAGTGATATGGTTTTTCCCTCAAAGTAGAAAAATACTAAGCCTCTATAGTCCTATCCATGACTAAAAACAAACAAAAATATTTAAGTCATGGACTTGCCTATAGTAGCTCTCGAGTCATCTATAGTATGGGCATATCATCCCCACTTTGAAGGTTACACTACCCAAACACTTTCACTCATTTTACCCTTTTTACCTCATACTCTTTCAAGGGAATTTGAACTCACTTAACACAAGGTGACCATGATGCTTCTATAAAAAACCAAGTGGTCAAATGATGTAAAGCATGAAAGAAGCTCATATTCTTCAGTCTATTTATGATTATGATTACGGTCTTTCCCAGTACACGAGCATTTTGCCTCTTTATTTCCCATCCAAATCACATGTAAATCTCTCTGCTGAGATGAAAACTTCATACAAACAATAACATAAATAGCCTATCCATTTTAATCATACACCATCAAAAATATGAAAAAATTCTAAGATGAAGCTAACTAATCAACTATGCATATACCATCACCTATATGGGAAATGTTGGTCTAACTCAACTCACATGCTCAACATTAACACAAAATTAACATAACATTAAATTCACCATCTACATCAACATCATCATCATTATCATAATAAAATGCATCTTAAAATCACAACAAACACATCACACACACACACACACACACACACACACACACACACACACACACAAATATATATATATATATGTATGTATGTATATATATATATATATATATATGTATGTATGTATATATATATATATATATGTATATATATACATATATATATACATACATATATATATATATACATGCATATATATATATACATATATTTATATATGTATGTATATATATGTGTGTGTATATATATGTATGTGTGTGTGTGTGTGTGTGTGTGTGTGTGTGTGTGTTCAACATAAATATACATCAATACATCATCAAAAATATCATCTCTCTTTCAAAATATACATCTCTCATCTTCGGCTCATAAGCTAGTGTACATACAACATATATAACAAAAATTAACTTTGGTGCTCGGAGTCCTCAAGGCTCTCTATGTGGTCATGAAGAAGTAGTTTCATCACCACTCTCTACCTATCTACGTCTGTGTGAGCTAGAAGTCATGAAATGTGTCATTGATCTCTCCTGCTCTCTATACATAAAATACCTCTATATTTATGGTAACTCAATGATGGCCCTCTAATAATAATCAATCTCATCAAGGGTAGGATTATACCTCACTAGAGATATAGTCTATGGTGGTCCTATCACACCTACTAAAGGCCTAGCCTATACTAGTCCTTATGGTGGAAGAGGAGGAGTAACCTAACTTGTTGCTCTCAAACTATCCCTCTCTACTATTAGTGAAGTAACTTAACCATGTAGTACCCCAACCTGGCCCTATAATGCCCAAACTTGGCCTTGTATTATCACTACTTGTCCCTATAAAACTAATACCTATTCTTGAGATGCATCTTGAGCCTACACTATCACATCTCAAGCTTGTACTACTACATCAAGTACCTATATCACTGCATCCCAAGCCTATATGGTTGCATCTATCTCTCATAAACACCTATAAATCTAGTGGTGGCCACCTAACCTAAACTATAGGATGTAAACATGTCCACCAAGAAAGATATGTTGTTGTGCATTTAGGATCTGCTACACTTGGCCCTATTGGTAGATCCTCAAAATTTGGCCCATCTATCTCTTACAAAAAGGGTAGGGGTTCCTCTATAAAATCCCTCCTATATATAGGGTAGGCAAGAGGTACATCCTATATTAAGCCCAACTATCTCCTATCCTATGCAATGGGTAGCATCTCTAGCTTACTGGTTCATCTCCATCTAACCCATAATGTGCTCTGTAAGCTAACAAGCTGCTCTACCTATCCTCTGAATGTAGGGTATGTCAAGTAAGGTCTCCACACAATATCTATAGGGATAAATCCATCTATCATGCACCTATAGTGATCAATATTATCACACTCCCCTAAATCTAGAGTAACTTGGAGATCACATATATCTCCCTAACCATGATAACCAACTTAGAGATCACGTATATCTCCTTGAATATGACAACCAACTTAGAGATCATGTATATCTCCTTGACCAAAATAACCAACTTAGAGATCATGTATAGTTCCCCAACCATGACACCCAACCTTGGAGATCACTTAAATCTCCACACATAATGACTTTGAATGGAGATCATGACTATCTCCTTGATTATTGACCCTTTTACACCAACCTTGCATTGCTTGTCTTGACCACTAATGCTATTTATCTATAATTAGATATTGTACACATGTGTGTGTGTGTGTGTATATATATATATATATATATATATATATATATATATATATAAGGTGTTTTGTCTGGGGACCAAGCTAGTCCTATCACCTATAAACTTTTGTGTTTCCTAGGGGCACTTCCTACCTTAGACACCTGACACACATGGACCATTGGAGCTACAACTTTGATTATTTTGACCTTCTCAACTATCACTTACAAGCTATGATTTGGTTATTTCTATCTGAGTCCTCCTTCAACTTATCTATTCTTAATTTTATCAACTATATCTTATAGTAGTATATGTGTAAGCCATGACACCATGTTCTCCTCCACTCACCCAATCCACTTCTTATCAAACAAGTACCTAATTTTTGTTTCTCCTCTGTCGATTCCAATTTTGAGGGGGGATACCTCATCTAATACCTCAAGTATATAACTCCTATTTTTGTCTTGTACTTATTAGTATAAAATACAATACAAAAAGGGGAAAATGTAGACACCAAAATTATGTCACACACATACATAACTCCCTATATCAAAACCTCCCTTGAGCCCTTTTTAATAATAATAATTAGCCTCACTAATCCATGATTTTACCCCTCCCACATTTATTTAATTTAAACTATTTATATAAGTTAATTAAAAACCATGTATGCCACCTTACCTAGCCACCTTATCCTAAGACTAATTCTCACCCTCAGAGTCACCTCAAGACTTAGTCCCCTTATCCTAACTACCCATGACTTGTTCTTACCCCAAAAATAAATTCATAACCAACTACATCTTTCTTAACCTCCCATTTCTACCGTTTCCTAATGGATACCACACTTGGTACAAGAAACAATAAAAAATAGGTGAAAACTAGTACTTTCACCTATTTTCATGTTGTTGACATTGGTCAACCAATGACTAACATTAGTGGGATCATCGACATCGATTATTTAAGCTAAACTCCAAAATAATATTCAGGTTAGTAGAAATCAAGAATTTTCATTTCTATTTATATAAATGCTTTAGTATCAAAATTTCCACATCTTGGCTCAACTATTACCTTGCATAAGTCCATCTAGATCAAGAAACAAGCTCTTGAAAACTAGTAGCACACACTTCTTTTCTCCATTCAAGGCATCAGTTCAATAAGCTTGATAGGAGCCATCCATTCAACACTTATCATCTAATCACATCTATAACTAAGTACATCACTTATTCTATAAGTTTTTAAGCATTTACTTTGCAATCACTTTATATCTAATGTTCATTGTTTTACACATTCTTAACCAAACCCTTGTGAAGGAGTTATAAAGCTTCCCTACTTCTTTCCCTTGGTTTCAACACACCAAACCTCTAACCAAAACCATCCAAAAAAAATCTCTCTCACAACTCTCCCCAACCTACCTGATAGTACCAAAACCATTTCCCAAACCCAAAAAAGCCTTTTGTAAGTCCTTAGGAAATTATTACCCCTATCAACATCGATAGCCTAACCGATATTGGTCACACTTGCTCACCGACCTCGATATCTTAATCGCTAGTGGTAGTTTTGGATTTCTAGTAACCCTTCTAAAACTTGCCCAAACAGCTTCCCAAACATAAATTGAATATACCACCTACACTCTAATACATTCTAATGCACTTAGACTATGAATAATGGTAACATGATCTCTCTTTTATTCTCTCTTTGTTATTTATTACTCTTTTATTTCTCAAAAGTGGACTATCATCTTTAAGGAAGTTTGACACTTCTTGGAACAAGTGTGTATCTTGGTAGCCCACTCATATATCTAATAACAGACTTGTTTTGGTAGTGCTTTCTTACTTGCAAGTAGTTCTCCCCAACTAAAGAGAAGTGTTCACAATGTCTGGATATGGCACGCAAACCAATCTAGGTTCATTCTAATCACTTATCCATATCATTCTTCTTTATTTTTATTTAGACTTGAAATAGACACAATTTTTATAAAAAACACTTATACCTTTATATATTTGTCACTAACCATTCCCTAAGGTTAATTCTCACTCATCATGAAGAATAGAATAAAGAACAAGTCATCCAATACATTAGCTACACACATATAAAATATGAGACTCACTATACTCATCCTAAGAAACTTTGCCTTGCCTTAGTTTTTCTGCCCTCCAAACTCCATCACTACCTTCTTAATCATAAAACCTATGTCATCACTAAAATTGACCCACTCAAGTACATGCACTCTAAACCATACTAAAACCATCATATGGTTAAGTGGTTCATACTATTAGATGTGCTTGTCCTTGATTTTTTCCAACTAAAAGCCAATAAAGGGAAATTCATCATCAACCAATTGCTTGAAGCTCCTCTACCAGACAATCAATTTCTTCCTCTCACTTTTCTTGATGAGTCTATTACAACTCTTTCTCAGGAAGAACCCAATTACCAAATCACCATGTTTTTTGATAGCTCTAAATGCCAACATGGTTGAGGTACCAGAATCATTCTCATTCCCCTTAATGGTTAACCTCACCCCCTTTCCTTTAAATTTGATTTTGAATGCATAAAAAATGTGGCTGAGTATGAAGCTCTAGTCATAGGTCTCCAAACCACTCTAGCTTTACAAGTAAAAATAATCAGTATCTTTGGTGACTCCTAACTTATCATCAACTAGATCAACTTATCCTACCAATGTAAAAATGATGTCCTATTGAAGTACCAAAAAATCATAGATGTATTCTTAACATCATTTGATCATTACTTTATCCATTCAGTTCCTCGATCTACAAACAAGTTCATGGACATGATGGCTTTCCTTACTTCCCAAATCCCATCTCAGCTTGTTGAATCCAAACTATTTTTCACCATCCATTGATTTATCACACCCTCATATATCAGCTATGACCTTCCTACCATTTATAGTGTAGAAGTATCTCCTTCTAACATTTGGTACGTCCAAACTTTTAACTACCTTAATCTATGCATTATTCCTCCCAACCTATCAAGGAATGCCCAAAGAGCCTTTATTTAGAGTACCTCTCATTACACCATACTAGGGGAAATCCTTTATAAGTTTGGCTTCGATGACCTCCTTCTTTTTTGTCTACATACTCATGAAGCTTCCCATGCTATCAAGGAAATGCATAATGAAATCTATAGGGGAAATTTTAATGGCCTAGTTTTTACTTAGCATATATTTGACCTTGGATATTATTGTCCTACTCTTAATTAATATATTTGTGATTATGTAAATAAGTGTGTCAAATGTCAACAACATGCTAATTTAGATCACACACTATCCCATGACCTTCATGTATCTCAAGACTATTGTCCATTCTCATAATGGGGTCTCAATATTATTAGGGAAATCAATCCTCATTCTTCACAATGACACCAATCTATCATTACTACTACCAAATATTTCACTAAGTGGGTCAAAGCCATTCCTTTTATCTTGACCAAAGCTGAAAAGATTGTCAATTTCATAAATCACCATGTCATCTACCACTTCAGTGTTCCCCATAAAATCATCACTAATAATGGTAAATCCTTTAAAAACAAGGAATTCCAAGCTCTTTATAATGATTTTAGCATCAAATTAAGTTTCTCCTCACCTTATCATCCCCAAACAAATGGATAGGTAGAAGCCTCAAACAAAATTATCAACAAGATGTTAACCAAGGTAATAAATGATTCAGGTTGAGATTGGAATTTATATTTTCCCTTTGCCTTATGGGACTATTTTACTAGCATTCAAATATTTATAAGCTATACCCCTTTCTCTCTCATCTTTGGAGTATAGGTATTCTTACCTCTCAAAGTCTAGATTCCTTCTCTTTGCATATCTTTTCATGAGATCCTTTTTTAGAGTGATTATCATCAAGAATGGCTTGCTCAACTTAGAATACTTGATAAACATTACATTATAGCACTTAATAATCTTCGTGTATATCAAGTAAGAATTAAGTACACATAAAAAACCACTTTAAAGAGTGATAATTCAATATCAAAGACATCATCCTTAAGGAAAATCAACATGTAACTAATATGGAGAAAAGAAAAAGGCAAATTTGTTTTCAATTGGCTTAGACCCTACATCATAACCCATAAGTATGGAATAGGCACTTATCATTTATCTTATCTTGAAGGAAAACCAAAACCTAAGCCTCTCAATGCTTTGTATCTGCATCCTTTCTATTTTTAAACAAGGATTGAACTCACCTTTATGTCTAACTTAAGATAATCCCTTGGTTTATGAGATTTTCACCTACCTATCCCTATTCATTTTGGAGATTATTTATTACAACATAGAACCATGTAATTATCTATCATAGTTATAGCCTCATCCTAAGCATGGATAACATGGTTATACCCATGACATGGTTCTCATGGATACTTTTCATCTCTAATCAGATAGAATCCCATGATCAATTATCTCTCAAACCATTTTCCCTCATCTATCATCAACCTTATTTTCTTAAAGTCTTGTCTCCATAAAGGTAAACCTCTAAACCCAAATAGACTTATCCATGTCTCAACCTATCATTTAGAATCAAATTGGGATACCAAAATCTCACTTAGGTCCATATCTCTAGCATTTTAAACCACTCCCTTGAAGGATGACTACCCAAGAACTCATTTTATTAAAAGATATATTATTCCCTTGAAGGACAACTACAACCTAAAAACAAATCCAAATTTAGACCACTCCTTTGAAGGATGGCTAAGTCAAATTTGTCAAAATTAATAATTTGAAGATTCCCACATCAATTAACTTCGCCCCATTTATCAAAAGCAATAAAAGATAGAAAATGGCCCTATATCAAAATCAAAGCAAGCTATCCCAAAAGGGTTGCAATCGACTCTTTCATATATATGTAGTAGATTTCTCGCATTGATCAGTATATAGTTTGTATTAATATATGGACTAATTTATTTTGGTTCTTAGATCACCTATATAAGGGGTAAACTAACCCAAATTAGGGTACTATATCACTCATTTCCCTTCAAAATACCTATCACCTACTTTTCCCCTTTATACCCTTTAAAAATCAAGGGATTATGAGCTTACTTTACATAATGTGATCAAGATACCATCTTTTCCCTCTAGTCATGCTAATGCGAAGCATTTGGAAGGCTTATTTTCATTAAGACAATTTGACTTCAATTTTGTTAGATCCTTACCAATGAATACATCATGTCTTTCTTACCTTCTCATTATTAGTTCATGCAACTATTTGTCTCATAATTCTTTTATCTTTTTCCAACATTTAGTTTTTTACCTATACCAACTTTATGTGTCTTCATTATATCCCAATATCTCATATCATATATAAACATTTAAAACATCATTCCCTATGCCCCACAACATTATGAACCATATCCCATCTATGTACCCAAACATCAAAAAAATCATAAATCACCTCATCAAAATAAAAAATAAAAACCATCCTATCTTTCATCATGAACAAACACATCATCCCTCATATATACACAAAACATCACGTAAAATAATAGTAAATTAGCATCCTACCTTTCATAGACCTTAAAACACACATTATACACATTCATATATATCAAAACTCATGAGCTAACCATAATCTATATATCCATAAATCACATAATGTGAAAAAACCACATAAACCATATCATCTACCATTTCCCATATACATCATAAGAAACTATCCCTAAGCTACATCATAACTAGGCTATATCTATAAACAATATCATCATTTACTATCAACATCTATACATCAAATAATCTATCTCAAACATAAAGTCACCATGATAGTATATACATAAAATCATCTATCTCATATCCATAATCACCTCATGAACAACATCATTCTATGCCCCAACTCAAAACCCATCTTTGATCATATCTATCATATCCATCAAATGAACAAATAACATACATCTATAGGTAACATGACTCATAGCATAATCAAATTAATCATCAAAAATATAAAATAAACATACCTAAGCTCATGTCATCACATATAAACAATGTCATCAAAAAATCATAATCATAAGTCCACCCATCCTATCCATTATCATAATACATCATATCTATCACATGAACAACATGTGAATAGTAACAATCAATCTAGATATCCTCTCATGACCAAAAGTCCTCATATCATCATCAAAATCATAATACATCAATACATAATCAATAAGCATCATAAACACCATCAACATCAAAACCTAATCATCATGTCATCAAATGTCAACATGTCATCAATATAATCAACATAAACCACATATAATAATCATATACATCACTAGGGAAATACATGACATAATGTATCTATGTATCTCTCACTCATATACATCTCACATCATCGATATGTAGGTTAGAATAAAAAATATATATCCTTGTCAATAAAACTAAACAAATCAAGCCCCTCATACACCCAAACCACTACCACTTGCACCTGTAACTACACTACCATTTGGAGGTGGTCCCCCTGATATCCTTGCCTAACCCACTATCAAGGCCCACTATCCTGGAGTAACTATAGCTGGACCCCATACCAACCTATCCCTATACGCTCCATATCTCATCCCTAATAACAACTGAGCTTATACTATAGCCTCATAATATCATAGCTCCTCAATGGTGGCTAAGTATTATGTCCTCAAAATTATTTCAAGTGGTCCTCTTGCTATTATTGTAGCCACATCTTCCCTTTATCTCAAATAATATATATCCTATGTCACTAACCTAAGAGAGATCCTCCCTTGTTCTTGCTCTCTAATCAATGTGTCTATCTGACCCTGTAAAGAGGCCACATGTCCCTATAATTTGGTAATATAGGCCTATGCCATTAATAATGCCACTGACACCTAGCCATCCTTTATTTGTACCCCCACAAGATCCACATCCATGGGATATTTACCCTCATCACCTCATCCAAAATCAACCACTACATATCTATCCTGATACCATGTTGTGTACCCATTTGTAATCCCTACATCTTTAATGACAACTCTAGCTAGTAGCTCCTCATAGTCCAGTACAACATCTTATGGTTATAGCTCAGGGAGATAGAAATATACATCATACCTCTTATATATAGGTAAATCATGTGGGATCCCTTACATCAATCCAAACTACTTCCACACTTGCTCGAATGGAATAAGCTCTATCTCACCATCCTATCTCCCATAAATCCAATACTAGCTCTATAGGGAAAATGCATGGTAGATATACTTGATCCACCTAGGCTAACCTACATATGGCCTCCATAATATTTGTATAGCTACAAAATCCTCTAAGGAATCCATTAACTACTCAATATCTTAACCACCACCACCTATACCTATCAATGCATAATCACCTCTCCATCTAGTAAAACCAACTAGAAATGGCTCCTAGATAAATCCATGCTAATGTACTCCCATGGACCTTAGTACTCAAATGTGCTTATACACCCAATAAAGGATCAAAAACCTAATAATGATCCCATATCATCTATATGATCTAAAGGCCCAGAGCTCTCTATAAATCTACACAGTTTTCCCTAGAAGCATCTCCACTAACACCCCTAGTAATAGGTATATAAAGTGGACACTTCTCAAATATAGATGAAGTAAGACATGGCCATCATCATCATCATGAGTAGGAATCTATTTTTAGGAACCCTCTAGTATATGGGTCTATAGTTGAATCCACCTGAGTGAAATTGAGCATGTACTCGATCTACCCCATACATAAAATACATATGATAATCAATCTCCTCACTCTATATATGGTATATTGGCTTCCCATGAATGGGTAGCCATGTGATACACTAAATTTCCTTTAGAAGAATCATCATCTCCCCTATCACTAGAAAAAATGTGTTTATGGCTAGGTCTCATCTCTTGATGAGGGCCACAATCATACATGAATTGCATAGTAGATACTGATAATGAATCATCATTCCTAATCTATTTGTCTCCATATGTCTCCACTCATTTATTGTCATCATGTCTTTTACCTCAAAAAATATTTAAGGGACCCAATCTATCATCTAAATCTAATCATGTGATTGCATATAAATTACATTAGAAATGCATGCTTGGTTATCCATATCCAACTAAGCACCAACTTGCACCTATGTTTTTCAACTTATTCCATCTACCCACTTACATATATCCACACCTATAAAAAAATATGTGCCTCTATCTTACACCAACCCTAACATATCATTTTTTCCACCTAATCACTTCTATTTATACAATCTACCTACATATCCCCCATCACATCTATATATTTTCACATCAACCTTGATCTGCTACAAATATCTCTTTAACACTTCACAACGCTTTACAAACCATCAAACCCATTAAAATTTTACAAACTCTACCAACATTTTCAAAACTTTCAACATTTCCCATTTTTCCAAACATTTTAAACATTATATAAAATTTAAACTTTTACACTAACATCACACCTTAACATAAGTGCTAATGTTAACAAATTTTCAAATAATTTACATAAAATTTAAACTATTTAAACACACCAATTACAAAAGAGTTACCCACCCATTTAAACATTTTACCCTTTTATATTTTATCCACCAAAATCCCTAACTATGTTAACAAAAATTTCACCACGTTTAACACACCACCTTTCTAACACAACTTTCCATCCATCCTTTGACTACTGATGGTTCCTCAAACTATCGACGGTCCCTTAGGGACATGCTCCCCTAACATTCAGTCATTGGTGGTTGAGTTGAACTACTGATCGTCACTTTGTGTGACTATTGATGACACAACTTGAACCCTAAACCTTCCAAACATCTATGAAAGACCCAAAATTAATAAATAAACTACCTAACTTACCCTATAACCTATTACCAACCCTTAATACCCTTACAATCCTAGCTTCCACCACTATTTTAGCTCAAAATCAATAAATTTTAACCTAGGGCATCCATTTACCAAAACCCATTTATAAATCCCTACCTGGCACAATAATCACACCCTACCCTTATTGAATTCATAATGAAAATAACCAATTCACCTATCTCCTCAAATTTAAAACATCACTTACCTCATTCCATGATCACTGACATGGTTGGATCCCTCATCCACTCTCCATCTAGTTAACCCTTAGTCTTCTCGCACACACACTATCACCCAATCACACCACTCCACCTAAGCAAGCTCACCAATAAAAAGAGAAGTTGAACATAGCACCCAAAGCATAACATGCCAAAATTTGAATCATAAAAATTATGTTATGTTTAATTTGGACCTATCAGCTTTTAGGGTTTCTTCTTGATCATCGATGGTTAGGGTGACCATCAACATTTGACCTAGGGGAAACTATAACTATTAATGACTAAGATTTCCCACCTTTTCAAAAACTTTAGTGCACCCCACTTAGTTTTTGACCTTTTAGGAGATCACCTACCCTCCACCAACCCAAAATTGGTCTTATAGGAGATTACCCTTTTCTGACTAACCTATTTGACCACATCCACCTTGATGTTGGCCTTTTTTATCCAAACATTTGCATGTTTTGTGATGACTTTGCCTTTATAATTTTGACTACATCAACCAACCTTACCATGTTGAACTTTTGTAATTTTTACCACCTCATGCGTGGCTAGACCATTTGTGTTGTTTTATGAGAGCACTTCCTACCCTAGATACCTATTAACAATGTTAAACCTATCTAGATGACTTGATAGGATTGACCTGATTAGCTATGACTAATGTTGTGGACCTATTACCCTATCATATATCCCCTTAGACCCTAACCATATCATTATCAACATTAAAAACTTTAGTCTCTACATGATCTTGATTATCACACTTAGTCACATTTTGTGCATGTGTTTATGTTTCACATACCCTACCCTTTTGTGTCACCTACTGCATGACTCACCATTTACCATTTATCAAACCTTGACCCAACTTTAATTTTGCCTCATCAATTCCTAGTTTGAGGGGGAATACCTCCTCCCATACTCCAGACAACTAGACCTTGACCTATAATCTATTTTTTTGTAGCTTGTTAATTCGAAGTCACATAATAAAAAGATACAAAATTTAGGCACTAAAAAATTTCATAGTTTTAGATATCAAAGTACCTTGAACCCCTACCTGACTCTAACATTAGTTGACCACCTAGTTGACTTAGCCCATTTATTAATTTACTAACTTAAATTTTTAATTCACCCCTTTTTAACCCATTTCCTCTAAAACCTCAACCACCAATGGTTAGCCTAACCATCAATGGTTACCCTGATTGTCAATGGTTATGTCTCCAAGCCTATTTTAAAGATTTAAAGCATTATCAACCATACAATATAAACATGGCACATTTATCAACTTTTATTTTGTGATGAAAACCAACTTTAAAGCATCATAAATGATAGCTTTATCCTCCATCACATTTATCAACTTCCTCCTACATATTTAGTAACTTCATCCTATAAAAGGAAAGAAGTAGGAGGAGAAAGGGATCTAGAAATATAGCAATCCACATCTAAGATTTCTTGCATATAGGTATCCATTTTCCCTTCATCAAGCAAGCATCATCAATAGAGATCCAAACCTCTATCAGAATCATTAAAGGTTAAAGTACTATCACTTTGGCAAAATTGCTTTACCCTCCCACCATCAAGTTATAGGTATATCATGCTTGTTTTCTTTGATTTATTTCATTTCCAACCTTACTACCCTATCAGACTCATTAGTATCTTATTTTACTTCCCCTAGATCTATAAAAAACCTCTTTTTACCTAATTACCCAATCTACAATCCTTTTTCTAATCATCTCTAGAATCACATAGGTAACCATCGATGGTTAGCTCAACTATTGGCAGTCACCTCAATCATCAACAATCACCCAACCTTTGATGGTTAGCCTGATTATCGATGGTTCACCCAACCATCGATGGTCACTATGGTAGAAAATAACAAGTTATTTCACCCCCTTGACCCCAACAAAACCCTATTTTTTGTGTTCTTACCTATTCACAGAGACTTTTTTAATTTTCTAAACCTGACTCCAAGTACCTTAGCATGAGTATTGACCCACTTTTTCTATATTTATTCATTTGGTTTAATAAGAAATTTACTTCCATATTATATCACATGCATTTATTTTCAAGTTATTGAAATCAAGAATTGTTTATTTTTATTTATATCAAATTAATTATTGTAAATAGTGGATTGATAGCATCTTAGCAAGCATGTACTTCTTGGATCTAGGTCACGCTAGGTAGTCCACTCAACCATCCATCTAACTAACCCTTTTCCTAGTGTTTTTGTTATTTATAGGTTATTCCTTCTAAACAAAAGAGGATTTTTTTCCATCATCTATATCACACGTGCACTTTATCAAATATTTTTCTACATACCCTATTACCAATTTCATTACTTGCTTATAAATTAAGAAATGAGTAAAAATTAATCTAAAACACTTGAGAATGGTCAGATTCTTCAACCTAATTAGCAAGTTCACATTCATGTTCTAGAGGATGCATAGGTTAGTTTAGAACCTTTACCTTGTCTCTGAATTCATGGTATAGTTTTTGACATATTTCATTTTGATCCCCTTCCTCTTTAGAAATACACTCCACCTCATGCATAATTGCAAATGAATCTTCAATGTAAATCTCTTCATTCAATAAGGTTGAATTTCTATTGTGTTCACTAAGGGGAGTCCTTATGTTGATTTTTTTCTCATAGTCACTCATGATATCTTCTTAATCAAATATGACTTGGGATCTTTCCTCTTTATTTGTTCCACTCAAGATGGGTTCCTTTTGAAGGGAGAGTGGGATGGAAGGTTAAGGATACTTGGATTGATTTACCTAATTTTCCCACCTTCCTAATCTATCTATCCACCATTGGATTAAAGTATTAATTTCATACAAAGCATCATTGATAGCACCATATCAAACTTCCTCTCCAATAGACATCCACTTACCTATCAACATTTGATCTGACTTCCTCATCCTCTCTATGAGATATAAATGGATCACATCAAGCTCTCTGTCTCATTTTATAATAACCTCTTCTAGTTTTATCATGTTTGGCTTGAATGCCAACAAGGATGTGGTATCAAAAACATAGTTTTGATAAGCTTGGATAGAGGGGTAGGTAGTTATATATGAAGGATATATATGCTCATTAATGGGTTGATAACAATGAGTGGATTATTGGTAGGGGTCCTAGTAAGACTGATAGGCTTTATTTGGTTGATGATATGGTTCACCAATCTAATTACGAAAGAATTATTCCCCATATCTAGCCATATAGACTCAACAAAGAGATAAGGTAAAGATAAAACTTGATTGAAGGCTTACTTGGACTGTTGTAACTAGTTGAAATGTTGGAGTCACCAATGATGTTTGTAGGTTGTGCTTATAAAGGTTAATTGTATGAAGAGAACACCAAAACTATTCACCAATGAATAATTCCATAAGTCCCATCATGCATGCTAGAAATATTAGAGGTTTAGATTATACCCTAATTGGGTAAGGGATTATTCAGGTCAACATGGGAAATACCCCAAGCTATGAGTATCCTATAATGGGACCAAACATATAGGATTTTTAATAAGGATATCTCCTTAGATGCATCATTTTAGCTCATTTCCACAATAAAAACCTATTAATGACCATGTAAAAGGGAGAGGAAGATAACTTGAAAGGGAAACCTAAGCTAAAAATGGTGATGTACCTAAAATATGGTTGATCTACTCCATTTGATCTCCTATTAAACACTAATGAGACAAGTAAAAGACTAGATCTAGGACTCCAAATATCTATCATGCATCAATATTTCATTCAAAGGTTCACCAAATGATTGAAAGTTGAGGGAAGTGATAGAGAGGTATAATTCAATATACTAACTAGTTAAAGTATCCACATGAGAGATTTGATCAAAATATATTAGAACACTAAACATGACCTACATAAAAAGATCAACTGGTAATTAGGTGAGATTAAGAATTGACAAGGGAGAGATTTCTACCACATATGCAAATAAAAATGACATGTATAGACTATACTAAAACCAATGAAATCTAAAAATGAGTCTTGTATTCATCTCAAAAAGTCACAAGCTCAATCTTAGTAGAGTCTAGTCATTTCCAAAAGAGGGAATAGAGGGATAATTTTTTAGGCTCAAAATCCTCTATATATAGTAGAAAGGGAGAGAGAGAGAGATGGGAAAAATGTGTAGGATAGTGGAAAAATAATCATCATGATTAAGAAGTGAGGTGGTGGTTCATTGATTCTTTTCCTTTACACATGCCTTTATTTAATTAGGATTAATCCTCATCAACAAGACAACCTCCTTTTATTCCAATAGTCCTTGATCTCCTTTCATTGTTTGAGATATACCACTAGAAGACAAGGGTTTTTAATTCATGGTGACAAAGTCTATTTGAACATAATCATTGCCCTTAAATGCTTCTCTAGCTACTAGGTCACCACCTTGGGACCCTAATCCCACTTGACTTTCTCATGAAGATAAAATCCTCAAATCTTGAAACTGATAGAGCCATGCCATGAATGGTGGTTAATACCTACTTTGTGAAGGATGTATTGACATCGATAGATGAGACCCTTTGTATTAGTCATAAATTCACTTCATTTTCATATCTAAATCATAAGCCCATTATATAGATGGAAAACCACTATAAGACTATTGGTTTTCCTATAGTCATTATGTTGATATAGACCTATAGAATGTATATCCTCTTTATTGATCGAAATAGGTCCAAATAGATCCATTATGTCATTACATGAACTGATAATTCACCATATACATGGATCCCCTTAATTATGACAAACAAAGTCATAAAATGAACCCTACAAGCTATAAAATGTTGAGCTAGAGGTCTATATTAAGCTTTAATGACATGTCTTTATGTTTTTGATCACCTTGGATGCATCACTATGTCTTTTTCATGGCATTCAATTGAGATTAAATGACAACATGTGTCCTTTGAAAATATTGCCCTAGTTTGACCTTGGTCATGTGTTTGATCTCTAAAAAGTCCCTTAGCTTCTCAACCTTTAATTTAATTGGTCATCAATACTAGTTTAGGCCAATCAAATTGCACTAAATTATCTTTGATCTCATTGGTCCCATAGATCCTTTCTCTCATATCTTAACTCTTTGACTTCTTACACACCATAGATTTATTTGATTTGAATGAACATGATCCATTGATTTAGATCCTAGAATTCCTCTGACATGTTAACTAAAGCTCACACCATTGGATAAAGATCCATAATTGAATGTGGACCATCATAATTTATTGGACCCACCATTTGAGCCCTAATGGTTATTTAATGAGACCCAATTTTGACATCTTCATGCTCATATTTGATGTATGTGCAAATGTATTTGACATTTGTATGACCCTCATTAAGAATTTTGAACCCCAATAGTTATTTTCCATGTCTTAAATTTGATAGCTATGCTCCATTCATTTGATGTTCATGTAGACATCATTGACATCCTTGTGATCATCAATCCTTGAACCCTAGTAGATACATGTTGAGATTTAATTTTATGTCCATGAAAACATCCTATTATGTAAGTCAATCTTTGAAAGCTTATAATCTAAGTTAGAAACCTCATCAAGACATGAAATTTGTAGAGCATGTTCCTAGCATGAATAAATTTATGACAGTATATTCTTTTGAATCATGAGGATTTATTGGGTGAATTTATTAAATGATAAAGTGAGATGGTCCATTTGTTTTTGTATGATGTCCTGGTGATAGTATAGTTCATTAGGCTTTCCTTATTGATCTTTGGCTCAATCTTTAAAGGTTTTGATGAATTCTAATGATTTTGTAGCATGGTTCATGCTCTCAAATCATTGAAACACATGAGAATGTGCATGATATTTTCCACTCTATAATCTTAGACCTATTTCAATCCTTTGGTCCAATCATTCGATTAAACCATGCAAAATAATTAATTATGGGCCAAATTTGGCCAATAGGTACCCAATCAAGCATTCGAGTGATAAAATCTTCTTGTTTCTCTCCTATTTCCATATTAGTCATAGGGATAACCCATATACATGTCTAAAGTACTGAAGGGTCACTTCAAGAGCCATAATTTCTAAGTTATAAGATAGGTCACTTTATGTACTTAATTATCACATGTTAGATATTGATACACACAACCTAACATGTAGGGAAGAACTACATATGTATTAGTCCTTATTTAGAGTATTGGTTATGTATGTAACACTAAATGAAAGAGGTTTTCTTTGGGTATCTTGATATTGTGTTTCGACTAACCCATTTCCCATAGTCACTGAAAGGTTGAATAACTAGGGTTTGATCATTTGAGAAAGAGTGATAACATATGTACAAGATTTAAATACACCATATTAAATGTGACACAAAACCTATAAGGATATAGGTGATCAAACTAATATCTAATTGATATTTTATACTAGATATGTAGGTCTAACATAGACAATAGCATCAATACAACCTTCTATATTCAAAACAAGTGTTTGAGGCCACATATACAAAATTACATAATTTGATGACTATTATAAATTCTAGATCTAGTCCACTTCTATCTTATTTCAACCTAGATCTACATTCACATAATAAACCTATTAAGAACTCTTATTTTCAATTCATTATAATATCAATAACCAGCTGTACTTATATTTTTACCATATCTCAATATTATAAATTTAGAACATTGCTCATATTAGTTTTCAAATTAATTGGCCTAATATGTATCTATATATCACCCTTTTTCTTATTCATTTCTATATTATTAACCCTATACTATATTGACCCATCTCAATTTAATGTTAAACAAAAGTATTAAATCTAAAATGCATCTATAGTGGTTTGATTCTTGATTTTATGGGTACTATATGTTTAAGTTCAACACTCAATATACATGCATTTTAGATTTAATATTTTATATCAAAATTTCATGTTAAATTTTCAAATTTCAATTTAGGGACATTGAATACCATATTTTTTGTAGGATTTTATTTGGATTGACTTGCGTAATTATAACCTCCTATTAAAGACAAAGTGTATAGTCTAAACTTAGGCATAACATTTATTTTTACTTTATAAATTCTAGTATTTGAAAAAAAATGTATTTTTAGACACTAAAATGTACTGTTAAGTACTTGATAATGAGAAACTTAGCATACATTTATAATGCATGATTTCTGCATGCATATCTAGTAATAACTTTTATCTCGCCCTATCCTAGTATTTGGCATCACTTCAATATTTTTGTTTTACTATTAGAAACCAATATAAACCTCATTGTTTATTTCACACCTATATATTATCATGCATAAACATGCACATATGCTTATTTTAATCTCCCTATGCACATGTCACTATCACCATACTGGGTCATAATCACCAATTAATACCAAACATAGCCTAAAGGTAATGAGCTTCTCCCAACAATAGTCACTTTTCAAATCTATGGCATTCTTGTAGGTTAACCCAAATGTTTCATATACTGTAGTAATTATATGTTTTATCATATTTTTTATTTAAACACAAAAATAGAAAGATTATTTATATTTTAATATATGAAATTCATACATAAAACTAAATGTAAAGTAGGTGTACTATGAGAGATTACCCAATTAGAGTTATATATATATATATATGTATATATATATATATATAATATATATATATTTATATGTATGTATGTATGTATATATATATACATATATATATACATACATACATACATACATATATATATATATATATATATATACATATATACATATACACACACACACACACACACACACACACACACACACACACACACACACACACATATGTATGTATGTATGTATATGTATATATGTGTGTGTGTGTGTGTGTGTGTGTATATATATGTATATGCATGTATGTATGTATATGTATGTATGTATGTATGTATGTATATGTATGTATGTATATGTGTGTATATATATATGTATATGTATATATATATATGTATATGTATATATGTATATACATATGTGTGTGTATATATACATATACATACATATACATACATATATATACACATATATATGCACGTATGTATATATACATATATATGCATGTATGTATATATACATATATATGTATGTGTGTGTATATATACACACACACACACACACATATATATATACATACATACATACATATACACACACACACAGATCTGTGTGTGTGTTTATATATCTATATGTATATATGTATATATATATATATATATATATATATATGTATATTTAAATGTATGTATATATATATATATATATATATATATTTGTATATATACATACATACATATACAGATACATACATACATACATACATACCTACATATAGACCTCACCTAATAAGGAACTTTATAATTATATGTTTTATCATATTTTTTATTTAAAAAACTATAATATGAACAAAACATTGAACAATTATTTATATTTAAATATATGAAATTCACACATAAATATGAATGTAAAGTAGAATTGATTAAAATTAATTGACAAGTGGCATATGTTAAATATAGTAAATAAACCAATAATAAGATGCTTATATTTTATGATTTCTATTTGACTATAATAATTATTTAATAGTGAAAATTAAGATAAAATAGGTTTGTGATAGCTAGATCTTGGAATAGAGTCCATGGCTATATTTAGGCAAGGTTGTGCTATTTGGATAATCATTTAGTGTGGCCTTATCTATTGACTAAAAATTTATCTATTTTGAAAATGTTAAAACTATATTTTCCTTCTCCCCTACACCTTATTTTTCAAGATTGATATATTATGATTCTATTAATTTCATAAAGAAACCTTTGTTTTCCTTTTCCTTGCTTTGGTAAAACTATTGATGTTGAAGGAGCAGCGTCAGGCTCCCACTTCCAGCCCAACTTATTGTATTGTTTAAGACATAATTTGTTTGGTGGAGGCTGATAGGGAAATTGAAGAGATGCATCTCTTTCCTCTCACTTGTATATATATAGAGTGATTTCTCATTGTTCAATATAATAAGTATAATTTACAAGGTAGAGCAGACTTTTAAGGAGTAGATCAAGCTATTTTAAGAGCAAATTAGATTTATCAAGTGTGATCTTATTCATTGTGCTTCAAGAAGTGAAGCCATACCTGTAGGCCTTGGATTTGGCCATTGTAATGCATATTTTTATTCTTATCATTCAATATATAAGAGATATATTGTTGCTAGGTTTTTCCCTTCAAGTTGGAGGGTTTTCCCAGGTTATATTGTTGTGTTCATTATTCATTGTGTTGCATTTTATGAATGTTTCAATTCTAATCATAATAACTAACATGGTATCAGAGCTGAAGGTTGCTCAATGGTCCGTTTAGGCTTGTGTTAGTATAATTTTTTGTTCAAGTGATTATCTGTCAAGGTGTAATGTGTTTGATCCTCTATGCTGAAAAAAGAAATAGCCATAGCTCATGGCCATCCGTAGTAATAGCCCAAGTTTATAGAGAATGTCTAGTTGTCTATCTATGCTTATACCTAATCAAGTTTGTTTATTTTGTCTTAGTTGTAGCTCATTTCCTTATGAATGCCCATGTGTTTTAAAACTAGTTAAGCTTTTGTAGAAGTGTATACATACAACCCATTGGGGATAGGTTCGAGTCTCTTTGTCCATAGATTCATTGAAGGTGAGTCATGTGGAGGGCACTAAAGCAATAGTAGCTACTATGTTATTAAATAAGAGGATCATATTATTTCCTCTAGAGAAAGTGTCATTATATTATTTTTCATGGCATGCATCGATTATTAAGATCAACATTAGAGTAGTGTAATAGAAGTGTGGTCCTGAAAAGCTACAAACAAGAAAGAGTGTAGTCAACATTATAAAATTATGATGTTAGATGAAATGAGAGTATAAATAGAGGAGTGCAAAGTGAAACCAGAGGAGTTCATGCCAATGAAGTAACCAAGTTTGTGTTGATAAAAGAACTTCAAAATGATTCATCATTATTTGTAAAAGATTTCATGGCATTGGAGATATAGTGAAGCCAGAGCTAGAATCATTAGAGAAAGACTAGAAGAGAAGTTAGTTTGAAAACTATAAAGAGACGTCATGTTTTGCTCTTTGTGAGAAGAGACATTGTTGTTAACAAGGAGAGCACCATAGAGGAATTAGTCACCAATGTGGTGAAGGAAAAATAAGCTATTTGATCACAGCTTAAAGAAGACCAAAAATGAGGAAAAGACAACTCAATATTGGTATAAAATTCAAGAGAGTTATCAAAGTATTGGATCTAAGATTGTGGGTGTATAGTATGTAGTAAAGAAAAGAAGCCAGCTACAAAAGAGCAAAGCTAGTGTGGTAGCGGATGGGAATCTATGTCATTGGAGGATAGAGCTCAGTTGAGTAGTAGTAGTAGCCCTGGTGAGGAATTTTGAAGTAGAGATCATGAAAGAAAGGAGATCATTGTTGAGAAGCATGTAGAAGTTGAGCTAAAAGTTAATCATGGGTGATTTAGGGAGAAGCAGTTGCAGTAACAATGCTTATGTAGAAATTAGTCAAAGAATAAGTGTAGAGAGGTATGGAAGGAGATTTAAATCATCTACCTTCCAAGATGAGATGTGGATATTTGGAGTGAAGAATAAATAGTGTAATTGTAGTTGTGAAGATATGTAGCTTAAGAAGAAGTCGATGCATAGTCTTGCATGGATCCTAATGTGTTGGAGTCCATAATGGTGGAATGTGAAGAAACTCGATCAACTATGAGCATGGAAAATATTGAGGTTGGAGAGAGTTGAAGCTAAGGACCTCATGGGAATGATAGAAGGTATGTTGATGTGGTAGCAACCCACATAAGTGTGAAAGCAGCTAAGGCATTGAAAAGAGTCGAGTAGATGTGTATTAAATAAGGATGTAAATGATGAAATGCATTATGAGATGGTATCAATAGCCATCGAGAAGTTGTATTAATGGTCATAGAATGGCATTTAATAATTAGGACCTCCATAGAGTTGAAAAGAGATCTTTATGCATCATAAATAGCAGTAGTTATGATTAAGGGGGGAGTGTTGGAATTAATCATGAACTACTTTTGTATCCAGCTACCTCACCATGCCTATAATTGGAGTTAAACATGAGAGCCTCTATAGGCTAATCACTTGTCCACTTTAGGAATTAGTACATGATTCTTCAAGATTATATGATCTTTGGCATCAAAGATTAGGTCATCTACACTTTTGAGCTCTACTTATCATGGAGAAGATGGTCATGGGTCTTCCGAAATTCTACCAAGAGCATGTAGGTACTTGCAAAGGTTGTGCCATGGAATCTAAAGAAGTACTTGAGAGGTTCAAAGAGTTAAAAGCTCAGGTAGAGAAATTATCTAGGAAAAGAATAAAAGTTATGAGATTTGACAATGGAGGGGAGTACACCTCTAAAGGATTCTATAACTTTTGTATTAAAGCAAGAATTAAGAGGGAGTTTTGTGTCCCTTACAACCCTCAACAAAATGGTGTTATAGAAAGGAAGAACAGATCTATTGTAGAAGTTTCCAAAGCTATGATTGATAATGAGTTATTATTTATGAGATAAGTTCAAGGTGAAATCCTTGATAATGAGTTCTTTTTCAGTGAGATAAGCTCAAGGTGAAATCCCTTGATAGTGAGTTCTTCTTTGTGAGATAAGTTTTAGGTGAAATCCCTTGATAATGAGTTCTCTATGAGAGAATTTCAAGGTGAAATCCCTTAATAGTGAGTTCTTCTCTATGAGAAAATTTTGCGGTGAAATCCCTTGATAATGATTTCTTCTCTATGAGATAAGTTTGAGGTGAAATCCCTTGATAACGAGATCTTCTCTGTGAGAGAAGTTCGAGGTGAAATCCCTTGATATCGAGTTCTTCTCTGTGAGAGATGGTCGAGGTGAAATCCCTTGATAATGAGTTCTTCTCTATGAGATAATTTTGAGGTGAAATCAATTTATAATAAGTTCTTTTATATGAGATAAATTCAAGGTAAATTCCCTTGATTCCACCCTCTAAGAGAACCATGGTGGATGTCATGTAAAGTGATGAACACTTGTATATACTATACATTGTTGTAGCCATTGTGATTGGCATCATGATGAGGTGATATGTCTTATGCAACTGGAAGTATCCTCCCTAGCTGAGAGGGAGTGTTGATGTTGGAGGAGCAATGTCAGGCTCCCACTTCTAATCCAACTTATTGTATTATTTAAGACATAATTTTTTTGGTGGAGGCTGACAGGGAAATTGAAGAGATGCATCTCTTTTCTCTCACTTATATATATAGAGTGATTTCTCATTGTTCAATAAAATAAGAAGTGTAATTTACAAGGCAAAGCAGACTTCTAAGGAGTAGATCAAGTTATTTCAAGAGCAAATTAGATTTATCAAGTGTGATCTTATTCATTATGCTTCAAGAATTGAAGCCATACTTGTAGGCCTTGGATTTGGCCATTGTAATATAGATTGTTGTTCTTATCATTCAACATATAAGAGATATATTGTTGCTAGGTTTTTCCCTTAAAGTTGGAGGGTATTCCAAGGTTATATTTTTGTGTTCATTGTTCATTGTGTTGCATTTTCTGAATGTTTCAATTTTGATCATAAAAACTAACAAAAACTAGGTATGCTTATGAGAGTTATAAACCTAAAATCAATAATAAGAAGAATGGTTTAATTTGATATAAATCATCCTCATTTATTATTAACTATTTTTTATGTATACATATACTTTAGGAAGGACATAAATCCAAATGTATATCTATTTCCTAGTGTGATTGTGAAATTGTGCTCTTCTAATACTACATGCAGTTAATAATTTGGATTTTGATACTAGAGAGTTTTTTATTTTGAATTTATTTGGTATACTTTAGAATTAAATTTTGACATATCCTACTGGTTGATATTGAATTTGGGAAGTAAAGGGAATGTTTTTTCAATTTGTAGTAGTGTGTATATAGTGCCAAGCTCTAGCGAGATCTAGTGATAATGAATGACTTTTGATTCTATTTATAGGATTCAAATTGAATAATTTACTTTAGTCAACTTATGAGCATGTGGGATGACCCATATAAATATTTTTAATTTTTAATTTTATCCATTTAATGACATATGGATAGGGTTATGCTAAGTGTACATGTATGTTGTAGTAGACCTTTTTATAGAATGAGTACATGCCTCTTAAAATTTGGAATATCTAGATTGAGACCAGGATTAGTCTAAGAGTGATATAAAATGATTTAATAATTACTATATAATAATGATGGTAAATAGCTAAGGTGAATCCCACATATAGATAAATGGTTAAAAGAATGATGAATAAGATTCATATATTTTTAGTCCTTCATAATGGTTTTGACTAGGGCTTCTGGCACAAATCTTATTTTAGTGGCAACAATGATTAAGATAGGGGTGTAAGAAGAAATTTTGTGCTCTTGAAATGAAGCTTGCCAAGGTCATAACTAGAAGTCAATGGTGGAGGAGGTTTATGTGAAGGTTTAGTAGCAGTTGAAGTTTGTTAAGAAATTGGTAGATTTAGGTGAGATTTCAAGACAACTATCCTCTTCCAAAATCTTATTAAACCATTTTGATAGGGTTGTCGAAGAGCCTACATTTCTAGACTAGGATAGGCTTTCAACAATTAAATCTATAAGTGTTAATTTTGAAAATAAAGCTTTGGAGGATATTTTTGAAGGGGAAAAATGGTTTATAGAGAGGGGTTTGGTCTATCATTTTGATAGGTTCTAGCCATCTCTTTCCATGCTTCATCATTGGCTTTCAAAATCTTGGAATTATTTTTTGGAATGAACTATGTAAATTTATCCATGTGCTAAAGAATTTTTTATTATCACTTTTGAGTTTTTGGCTAATGGAGATAAGATTTTTCAAGGTAAAATATGGAGTTATGAAAATCACTTTATGCTAATGAAACCTTGGAATCCTGATTTTAACCCTTTGATAGAAAATATTCTATTACATCCCATTAGGGTAAGATTGATGTATCTACAACTCTAATTTTGGTCTGAGATGGGTCTTTGAGTTATTGGGTCTAGACTAGGTGAGATGTTAAAAATTTATGCTTCTTTGTTGAATTTTTCTTGAACTACATTTTCCAATATTTTGGTGTGTTAATATATATCTTAGGATCTTCCTGTTAGTATTGAGCTTAAAATTCAAGATATAAGTTGGTCTTAATCCCTTGATTTTTAAGGAATCCCCTTTAGATGTCAACATTATTTTCAATTTTTGTGAATATTCTTGATCTATCTGTAGCAGTGGTTTTAATGATGGTAAAGACAAATAATTTAGATAAGGTAATACCTATGGTAAAAATAACTTAAAATGCTAAGAATGATGGTAATAGTGCAAATAAGAGTGAATATTTAAGAGGTAAACCCAATAAGGGAAGAGAAGTGTTAAGTACATCTTTAGACAATTTGGGTAATGAAAATGAATGGAAGTTGGTAAGAAATATAAAAAAGATCATCTCATTCTTAGATCTTTACCCAAGAATGATAGTTATCTTTTTAGAGTAAAGAAGGATGAGAAAAATAAGTATGGATATTCAATTTGATTAAGTTTGTTTTTTAAGCTGAAGTAATTTTAGTAATAGCAGTAAATTGAATTTTTTGATATTAAGTTAGCTATATGCCTTGATGATAAGACCATTAACTTGGGATATTTATCTTCTTTTGAATTTTATGTTTTTGGGTTAGAGACACTTATTCCTGAGTATCAATCTAAAATAAATTCATATATTTGAGCATAAGTCAAGTGGTCTGAGATATGAGAAGAATTAACATTGTCAAGTACCTAAGACTAGATTTAGGTATCTATATTTCCCCCAATTTATTATAGTAATGATATTTATAGATTAAAGGATAAATATATACCTAATTGTGTACAACAAACTTTTTTTTATAAGAAACTCTAATTATGCAGGACATTGAATCTCTAAAATGTTGAAACAAAACAAGAAATAGTTAATGTCTATATTTGAAATTTGAAAATCTCATTTTTTAAATATGAAATTGAAGTGAGAGAAATGAATGGTTACATTTGTAGAGATATGTAAAATTTTTTGCATGTAAATTATAAAATATGATGCTTCTCTTATTGAAGCATTAGACCCCTTTTCGAAGAAATCAAAGAGATGATTATTTGTGTTGAACCATTGGAAAATTTAGAGTGATCAAATCCCAATTTTAAATAAATAATAAATTCCTTGGGTTATAAAAATACATGTTCAAAATGTCATCAATAGGGAGAAATACCTAACATACAAGCCAAAAATAAAATGGAACCATAGTGAGTTCACTAGAAGTGATGTTGATGCCATTAAGTGTCACTAGACATAAATTTATATCACCCATAATATAAGGTGGAACCACACAATGGGCTCACTAGAAATAATTCTAACACCACTAAGTGTCTCTAGAATTGAATATACATTAACCATAATAAAATTAATCAAACTACTATAGGCAAATCTAGATTCTTATTGCATGATCAAATGAGAATGAATAATATTAATCCCCCTAACATTACTATTTTAGACACCTGACTTATACCAAATTTAGTGTCGTAATTATCTTTTTTCAATATCAACGCATTAACTTGACCACCACCCAAAATTAAAATTTCACCATTAACATCATTTCACTACCTTTTTTTAATAATTAATTAATCCATATTAATTAATTAAGCATGCACATATATTACATAAGTCTTATTAAAAATATAGAATTACCAAGTCACAAAACATCTTCCATACTTATTTCAACCACCAATTTTTTGAGTCATCATTGAACATTTAAACTAACCTAGTGAGTCATATAACTACATTGAGTCATTAATAATAGATTTTAAACTACCAACTAACTTCCCCATTATTTCTCAAACACACGAGGAATTGATCTCTTCTACATGGATGAGGACTCAAATTCAACTATCTAAAATTAACATTAGTAAATAAATTGATATTTATCCTAACCATTCATCCTCTCACCTAAAAACCTACAAATAAAACTATCATCATCCACCATCAAGCTATCCAAGTACTTCCAAAATCATCTCATGTATCTATATGAAAATGAAGTTATTGTATACATATGTTGTTGAAATTACCTTTACTTAGAGAAGTGAATTGAGAATCCACATAGTAATAATCAAGACCAAATCAAAGTTCAACAAGGGAGGAGGTGACTTTACCTTGTTAGCATGGTGTATTTGTAAGTATTGTCTGCTTTGCATCATTTTTTTGAATTACTAATACGAGGCTTTAATTTAGATTTACAATAATAATTTGAATTCATTTGATTTCCTAGTTCACATTAGTTTCTAAAATTTAGCTATCATATTATAACATGCCTTGTGCAGCTTTTCATAACTATTTTTTTCATAATTTCATTCTTTAAGATTTTCCAGTCATTTTTAAATTTTATTGAGGAGCATATTTGTTTAATCTTGGTATAGAATGTTGTTTTTACTATTTTGAGAGTAGTTTTAACATATTTGAGTTACTAAATTTTTTTTGTGTAATGATGGGTTAGTTATATGTAATGATGAGTTTGGCCTAAACTTTAATAGTTTTTTCAGTAAATGGTGGTTTTTTATATTCTTGTTTTTGATTCTCTATTTTTTGTCATTTTACAGAACAACAATTTTAGAGGATTAAAAGAAAATTGTTTTATACTTTAGTAGTTTCATGACAAACTTTGGTGGTTTTGTTGAATCTGTTGTCCCTGAAAAATGTCAGTCATTTTTGGGACAACTTAGAGAATATTTTGGCCCTGCACAGACCAAAAATCATCTCTCCCCTTTTCAAAAAATTGTTTTGAGCATTTGGGTTCTTCATTTTTCAAAGCTTTTCTAGAAATCTATGAACTCTGCAGGCTTGAATCTATGGACTCTATAGGAAGAAAATCTACAAACTCTATAGGCCAAGTTCTACAAGCTTCGCATGTTGATTTCTATGAAATCTACAAGAAAGAAGAAAGCTCTCAACACTTAGGTGATTTCAAAGTTGGTTCAATGACAAGGTTCAACTGAAATGTCCATTGGCAAGCTTCAAAGAACAAAGGCTTGAACCGTTGAACCTTGAACCATTTTGGTTCAATGGGTTCAACAAACAATTAATTCAATGCACTTGGTGTAAAGATCAAAAAGATAGCTAAATAATGAATAATGAGCTGATTGAACCATTGAACCAAAGTTGGTTCAATTGATTGGTTCAATCGGTAGGTTCAAGGGGCTACCCCAAAGCAAAAGAGGTAAGTGCCCTTGTGGAGGGCAGGCAATATTGGTTCAAAGGTCAAAGAAAAGACATAATTCCTTTGGATTTGTTTGAAGGCCCGAAAGGAAAAATTCCTTCAAACTTTTTGTCTGATGGAAATGGATAAAGGCAAGAGGCTGAAACAATTCTTTCGAGAAGATTTTCCTCAGAAAAATGTTTAAGGAAAAATTCCTTTATACTTTTTGTTTGAAAGAATTCACTCAGAGAAAAAGTCTGAAGAAATGGAAAAGAATGAATGGCTAAGTAACATGAACTTTCCTTCAGACTTTTTGTTCGAAGGAATTCTTTCAGGCTTTTTACCCGATGGAAAAAACTTGAAGGTTGCATAAAAAATCCTGAAGGGTAGATACCCTTGCAGGGGACACTTGACATCAAAAAAAGGACCTTTTCCAAGGACTTGAAGGGACACCTTCCCTTCAGGACATTCCAAATGCTAAATAAAGATGCAAAAGGGAATCCTCAAAGACTTAGACACAAGGAGCTTCAAATAATGAATCAATTGAACCATTGAACCATTGAACCAAATGGTTCAATGAGTTCATAGGTTCAAAGGCTCAACCAAGCATGATAAAGATCAAAGAGCTTAGGAAGAACAAGCGACGGGTAGAACCAAAGAACCAATGATCCGATTGAACCTTGAACCAAAAGAGTTCAAATTTCAATGGTTTAAAGGTTCAAGTAGTTTAAAAGTGGCCTCAAGTAAAGAAAGAAGCAACATGGATGATTCTAAAGGCAAGTTCAATGAATGTGATAGTTCAACCAAAGAAAAAAGAAGTGCTTAAGCAGGGAAGTGATGGACCAAAAGAGACATAGTGAACCAACAAAGCTTTGAACCAATGAACTTTTAAATGGTTCACAGGTTCAAAGTTCAACACGATTCAAGTAGATAGCGATTGTTGCCAGTCCCTCAGATGCCAAATTTAAAGTGAGGGATAATCCATGGAATTTCAAATAAAGTGCAGAACTTAAAGGAAGAACCAAGTGATTAAATAAAAAGAGAGCCTGAAGATTTAAATTTATATAAGGGAGAGAAGATCAATGCAAAAGACCAAAAATATTTTCAAAAGAGTTATTTCTAGTAGGTGGAATAGTGGATCAAGTAACCTTAGACTTCTGAGTGCACCAAATCAAGGATGCAATCTTATTTTTCTTCCCTAAAGTAATAGTGAAATTGAATGGCTACATAGATATCAGGAAAAGGACCAAACAGTCCATACAAAAGAAGAGACATATTAGAGGAATGGACATGCCATAATTATGGCAATACATTATTCCTAGCATGGTCCCTCTAGACAAAACTAAAGGTGCATTGAAGAATTTGACTATAGCATGGGCCATCCCATGGGAAAGAATGCCAAGCCTTGCATGATTGTTATAAGTTTATAATTTTTATCATTAGTAGAGGATACTTATCATTTTTATAGGAGCGAAACTCTGCCCAGTTGAAAGAAGAATATTAAGACTTTGAGCTTAGATTGTAATTTCATTTCATTTTATTTGAATGAGAAAGCAAGTTGTTTGCAGACTTTGTGCCATTTTGGCTTGTATCATTTCAAAAGATTATTCTTATGTCTATCTTTTGAATGTGTTATTATTTATTTAATTTGACAAGCAAAATTAGTGAAGGTAATAAGGGAGGTGTCTTGAAACCAACTATGGGAAGACTTTATGCTTTCACAATTGTTTTCAGCATGTGTTTTTCTTTTCTATCTATGTTGAGGATTATGGGATGAATTTATGTCCCCATTATCCTTTATGTTATACTCTTTGGGTAGTTGAGGTGGAAACTTTGTGTTCTATTTCATCTTGTTGGTTACTACGCCCTTTTGTCACTAGTTACTTTTACTACCTAAAATAAAATCCTATTATTCCCTACAAGAACACTTCTGAAAGAAGAGAAGTGCCTTCAGTGTTTTCACTAGGATTTTCTCCTCTATCTATAAGCATCATCTCTGAAAGAAGAGAGATAGATGGTTTATTCTGCCCCCCATGTGTTATTTTCTATTTATTGATATAGTATATAGCTCCTACATATTTATAGGGAACCTCCCCTTGATGAGAGGAGAGATTAGTCCCCTTTTGGTGTGGTAAACCTAAACAACTAGCCAACCAATCTTCTTGATGTGGTTAATCAGGCCTATTTTGTTTATCAGTATGTTGATTGACAAAATTTCACCCAATAGTTTTTGGTGACTCTGCTAGGGATGAACGTGTAGTCTGAAGCCTCAAGTATTAGATTGAATTAGTTCCTTCCCTTATCCATTATATAAACTCTGGTGACTTTGTTCTGTGTCTTACCCATTATCATCATATCCTTACCATCTTCCTCCATCTCTATTATTTTATATGGTTTGCAAAACTAGATCTGCTAGGGAAGAGCATGCAGTTTGAAGTCTCAAACTTTAAATTGAAGCAGATCCTACTCTTTTCCATTTTTGTTCTACAATCTAGCAACTCTACATTATACTAAAAGCCATAAATCTTAAGGTGTTGTTGACCCTACTTTTGAGTTGGTACAACAAAGTAATTTTGAGTTGTTCCCTTCACAACCTCACCTTCAATAAACTAGGAGTCTTCCTCCTAACCCTACCAGGTCACCAACATAAGGTAGAGCTTCTTTTTCTACTACTAGTAGAGCTTTGCCTAATCATTCTCCACGTAGATTTGTGATCCAACTTCTATAGTATCAAATCATGGCTCAAGGCCCATGGGGTAACTCTTTTGGTCCACTAAATTTAAATTCACCCCTACATGAGCTTCCACATAGTTTAAGGAAAAATTTCCCCAAATTATTTGGTGATGGGAAAGTTCATCATGATGAACACATTGCTACTTTCAGCATAGCCTATGGCATAATAGGTGTGTAATTTGAAGACATAGTAGTCAGGCTATTCGTGGAGACATTACAAAGTGATGTTGTAGACTAGTTCTACCATTTACAAGCTAGATCATTGACTAACTAAGACACACTCAAAGATAAATTTAAAGCCAAGTTCAAGCTTGTAGAAGATGCACATGCCTTACTAGCCCAGCTCACATAGATGAAGAAGGAGCCCCATGAACCTATGAGGGACTTCATTTCTAGGTTTGACAAACTAAGGCATAGGATTCCCATAGTCACCCAACCAACACCTCAGAATCTTAAGTGTTTCTTCATCAAATCACGGCTACCTGAAGTAAGTTTTTTGTTGAGATGGGCTAGACACATAGACCTTACTACTACTCAAGACTTGGCTATTGAGGTATAAGATGACCTTATCTTGGTTAGAAAGATAAGAAGAGATCCAAATAGAGGTAAATCCTCTCCTTCTGAATACTCCCCTTCAGCCACCACTGATCCAATGGTGTAGAAGCTAGAAAATGAATTATTGGTCCCTAGAAGACAAATGGCCCAAGTTATGTATGCTTCTCCTAATCCAGATATGCCAAGGAGGACATTTCAGAATCAAGCATATAAAGGCAATGCTTTCAAGAATCTAGGATAGTAAAATCACCTTCCTCTTCCATAGAGGAACCTCACCCTTGAAGCACTTCCAAATAACTCAGCAGTTGGATATCTTGAAGTTGAATCAGATTTCTCATTCTAGATTGAGTCAAATCTTGAAGATGACGCTAATCTCTTCACTGAGGAAGAATAAGAATTAGCTAGTGACTCCCATATTGGTTTTCTAAACTATCAGGATGAACCTAGAAGTGAAGGAAATGCAGCTAAAGGGTCATAGGTTGTATTCACCTGATTCAAGAATCAATTAGCTCAACAAGCTGATAAGGAGAAAGTAGAAGAGTGACCTCAACTAGTAGTTTTAATTGCTAAGTGGGGATCCAAACTTCTTTTCCAGCCAAAGGACCTGGTGATTTTGAGAAAGGTAAGTACCCCAAATGTCCCTATGCCTTCTACTTCAAATTCGCAGTCCAGTCCTCCCCCTTTCAAAAATTAAAAGGATGAACTCCCATCCTCTACTCCTAGATCATTCCAAACATTTGATATCATTGACCATATAAAGAAAACCAAAATTCAAATGTCTAAATTTAAATTTTTGCAGTCCCATCCTGACCAATTAGACAGACTGGTTCAATGTGTTAAAAACTAGAACATCCCTATTAAACAAGTAATTTCCAAAGAGACACTTGATCCTACTAGGAATGCACCCACCAAGAACAACCTTGTCATTGCTCCCCTTGTTGCATCCTAGCAGGACTAAACCTTTTTACGTCTCATTGCCAGTAAATGGACATTAGCTAAATAATTGCATCATTAATTTTGGAGCTTCAAACAGTGTCATGCCTACTAAAGTAGCTGAATCCCTTAACCTCACATTGACCAAAACCTTTGATAGATGCTTCTCCATGGAGAACAAGCAAGTGCCCTTGCTGGGACAAATTAAAGATGCCCAATTTACATTTGCTACCTTTCTAGACAAAAGAATCAAGATGACTGTCTTGGTGGCAGACGTCCTAGCATCATATGGCATCCTTCTCGAATGGAATTTTTGTAGGGATGTTAGTGGTGAATTGAACATGGATTTATCAGAGGTGAGGATTCTAGTCAAAGGTGTTATGAAGAGGCTACTCCTTGAAAAGGAAGCAAAATACATAGTTACCCAGACCTCAGCCCCTGAAGCTCAAATTTTGTTTGAGTCTTCAGGCATGGTAACTACTTTCTATCTATGGATGGAGTTCATGAGACATCTGATGAAGCTCCTATAAATGACAACCTAGAATTGCATTTAGCTAGAACAATAGAGGAATTGGTTGAGCAGAAGGCAAGCATGGAAGTATCTCCACCCCTAAATGAAGAAGAATCCAAAAGAAAATTAGTATCAAATGAGGTATAGATTCTTGAATTTGATGCCAGCTACTCCTCCACTGGTTCAAGAGCTAAGGTTGTGTTAATATCTCCTTAAGGAGATATTTTCCCCTCATCTTAAAATTTTCAATTCAATAACATGAATAACATAGATGAATATGAGTCTCTATTGCTTGGATTGAGAGCTACTTGAGACAAAGGCATCAAGCTCCTTCATGCTAAAGGAGATGTTGAACTAGTGGTTTGTCAGGTGAGGAACCTGTATCAAACCAAGAATGAAAGATTACATCATTAATGCAATCTAGTATGGGACCAACTTGAAGACTTTGATGCTTTCAGCATCTCTACAGTTCCTAGAGAATTCAATGACTAGGCTGATGCACTAGCCATTTCAGCTACTCTCTTGATGCCCCACCTAGACTTCAAAGGAGATAGGTACACCATTGAGCTGGTCTTTCAGCCAAGTGTACCTAATAATGCCAGTCATTGGTAGGTATTTAATAATGACAATCAAATCATTAACTTCCTAGAATAAAAGGATAGCTTTGAATGGTTGCATTTTAAAGGAGGTGAACCTTAAAAGCCTAAACCAACTCTTGAATCATGTTCAAGCACAGGTGAGGAGTTCTTGCAACTAAAAGGGAATAAGATTCCCAAAGGCCTGATTTCCCTTGAGAAGTTGTTTGATAAGCATGATAGATTCATCAAATAGTATCAAATGGATTCAAGCTCCTCTCAGGAGTTTGATCAAGTAAATATGGGAACCACAGAAGACCCCAAGATGGTGAACCTTGGGAAATGTTGTACTCTTGAAGAGCATTTCAAGTTCACCTCTTTGCTCAATGAATACATGGATGTCCTAGCGTACTCCTATGCTGACCTGAAATCACTTCGGCTTGATGAAATTTAACACAACATCCTTCTCAAGGCTGATTCAACACCTTACAAGAAAAAGTCTAGGCATTATAATCCAAAAATATTAGGTACTCTTTTATCTGAGATACCAAAAATGCTAAATGCCAGGATAATCTTCCCAATCCATCATTACACATGGATTGCCAATATAGTGCCTATAGGAAATAAGAATGGTGAAATTTGCCTTTGTGTGGATTTTAGAAATTTGAATTAGGCATCCTTGAAGGATAATTATCCTTTACCAATCATGGATCAAGTGTTGTAGATAGTGATGGGTTTAGAGATGTTATCAATGCTAGATGGCTTATTAGGATATAATCAAGTTGAAGTTGGTGAAGTAGACCAGCATAAGACCACTTTCACCACACCTTGGGGCATGTTTGGGTATAAAAGGATGCCTTTTCGCTTGATAAATGCTAGCACCACCTTCCAAAGAGCAATAGGCCTTGCCTTCAAGGATGAGATGGGAAAGTTCATCATAGTTTATCCAAGAATGGCATTTCCTTAAACCCCAAGAAGTCAGTCTTTGGAGTAATAGAGAGGAAACTTCTCAGACACATTATGTCAAAAGGGGGCATAAATATTGACTCAAATAGAGTCATGTCTATCCAAGAACTTCCCTTGCCCACAAGTAAGGCTGTTGTTCACTCATTCTTTGGAAAGGTGAATTTCTTATAGAGGTTCATCCCTGAGTTTGCCAAGAAGACTAGGCACATTGGAAATATGATGAAGGGAAATCCCACCTTTAGATGGATTAAAGAAGGAAAGTCAGCATTTTAGGATATCAAGACTTCCATTACACATGCTCCAATTCTGGCTTGTCTATACTATAGCAAAGAGTTCACCATTTACATCTATGCTTCAGAGCACATGCTTTCAACAATTCTGGTTCAACAAAATAAAGAAGGTATGGATCTCCCATTTCCTTCATGAGCTATCCTCTCAAATCTCATGAGATAAAGTACTCAAATATGGAGAAGCATGCTTATGTAGTGGTGAAGGCTGTAAAACATTTTTGTTTCTACATCCTCAATTTTCTAGTTACAGCCTTGGTCCCTAACACCATAGTGAAATCTATACTGACTCAGGAGGAGTTTGGGATGAAAAGAGGCAATTGGGTTGAAAATATTTAGGAGTTTGATCTAATAATCAAGCCAACAAAGTTGGTATGTTGAAAGGGGCTATGCCAACTAATTACTGATAACAAGCCAAGAGGAACAGAGCATGAAGAACTAGAAGTGGATGACACACCAACAGTCCTCTTTGTCTCCACCACAAATGAGTGGTATTCATGTATTGCTCATTTCCTTACTTATGGTGAATGTCCTACTCACCTATCTTATAAATAAAGGAGAACCATCAAGCTGAAAGTTGCTAATTTTATACTCTGGGATAATGGCCTATATAAGAGGAGCCTTGATGGAACATTCCTTTGATATGTGGACAAGGAGAAACAAAGCTAACTTCTGAAGTCCTTCCATAATTTGGCCTATGGAGGACATTTTTATACCCTTGTGACTACCTATAATATCTTATGAGCTAGGTACTATTGGCCAACTCTCTTTCAAGATGCATACAAGTGGGTTAGGGGATGTGAACTGTGCCAACAGTTTATTGGAAGGCCCAACCTAGCTGCCATGCCCCTCAAACTAGTCATCATAGAAGAGTCATTCCAACAATTGGGAATTGATTTTATTGGAGTTATAAATCCATCATCAAGTGTTGGACATAACTATCTCCTCATGACAATAAACTACTTCACCAAATGGGTGGAAGCAGTTCCAATAAAACATGATACTTCAGAAGTAGTATGCAATTTCCTCAAAGAAAACATCATGTCCAAGTTTAGGGTTTCAATAAAAAATTTCACTGACAATGCAACCTATTTCACTTCCCAAGAGATTACTCAATTTTGTTTCCTCTATGGAATCACACTCTCCCACTCTTTTGATTACCTTCCATAAGGGAATGGACAAGCTGAATCAAGCAATAAGAAACTGGTGACTATCATCAAGAAGCTAGTGGATGAAAACCAAAGGATTTGGCATAAGGCATTGGTTGATGCTCTATGGGTAGATAGAATTACACCTAAGAGGGCAATCGATATGTCTCCCTTCCAACTTCTTTATGGTGTCAATGTTGAGATACCAATCACCTTGGAATTGCCAGCACTGAAATTAGCTAAGGCAATTGAGAATCAAACATATGAGAGCTCACTTGATAAGAGGATCATGTGCCTTACTAATCTGAATGAGTAGATAATTATAGTGGTGGACTGAATTACCACCCATCAAAGTCTGGTGATGAAGCTCTTCGACTAAAAAGCAAAGAATCATGATTTCTAGATTGGAGATCAAGTCCTGCTGTGGGAGAAGAGAAGAGAACCAAAGGGGATGCACAAAAAGTTTAATTCCCTATGGAGGGGCCCTTTTACTATTCATAAGCTCAATGATAAAAACAATTTCTTGTTAAAGTTTCAAGATGGCACTCTCCTTTCTCTACCTCACAATGGGTAACATTTGAGGCACTTCAACTATTGATGTATCAGATGAGTTCCCTTGTACATATGTATATTTATATAGTCTTTTGTTTCTATTTTGTTCTTTTGTTTTCATTTTTTTGGAGCCTTTCTTCTTGGGTAGTGTGACTCCATAGCCCAATGGCATACTTCAAGGCACTAGAGATTTTGGTTTCTACTCCCCTCAGATATTCCAAGTTTTCAACTAAAGGAAGTTCCCTAACTAGAGCCAGTTGTTGTCCCTGAAAAATGTCACTCATTTTTGGGACAACCTATAGACTATTTTGGCCCTGCACAGACCAAAAATAATCTTTCCCCTTTTCAAAAAAATATTTTGAGCATTCAGGTTCTTTATTTTTCAAAGCTTTTCCAAAAATCTATGGACTCTTTAGGCCAAGTTCTATGAGATTCACATGTTTATTGTTATGAACTTTGTAGGAAAGAAGCAAGCTCTCAACACTTAGGCAATTTCAAAGTTGGTTCAATGACAATGTTTAACCAAAATGTCCATCGGCAAGCTTCAAAAAACAAAGGCTTGAATCGTTAAACCTTGAACCATTTTAGTTCAATGGTTCAACGAGTTCAACAACCAATTGGTTCAACATGCTTGGTGTAAAGATCAAAAAGACTTATCCAAATAATGAAGAATGAGCTGATTGAACCATTGAATCATTGAACCAAAGTTGGTTCAATCGGTTTGTTCAATTATTAGGTTTAAGGGGCTACCCCAAAGTGAAAGAGGCAAGTGCCCTTGTAGAGGGTAGACAACATTGGTTTGAAGGTCAAAGAAAAGATAGAATTCATTTGGATTTGTTTGAAGGCCCAAAAGGAACAATTCCTTCAGACTTTTTATCTAATGGAAATGGCTAAATGCAAGACACTGAAAGAATTCTTTCAGTAAGATTTTCCTTGAAAAAATATTTAAGGAAAATTTCCTTTAGACTTTTTATCTGAAGGAATTCTCTCAGAGAAAAAATCTGAAGAAATGGAAAAGAATGAATGGCTAAGTAACATGAACTTTCCTTTGGACCTTTTGTCTGAAAGATTTCTTTTAAGATTTTTGCCTGAAAAAAAGCCTAAAGGTCGCATGAAAAATCCTGAAGGGTAGATACCCTTGCAGGGGACACTTGACATTAGAAAAAGGACCTTTTCCAAGGACCCGAAGGGACACCTTCCCTTTGAGATGTTCCAAAGGTTGAATAAAGATGCAGAAGGGAATCCTCAAAGACTTAGACACAAGGAGCTTTAAAGAATGAACTGATTGAACCACTGAACCGTTGAACCAAATGGTTCAATGAGTTCATAGGTTCAAAGGCTCAACCAAGCATGATAAAGATCAAAGAGCTTAAGAAGATCAAGTGATAGGAAGAATTGAAGAACTAACGAACTGATTGAACCTTGAACCAAAAGAGTTCAAATTTTAATGGTTCACAGGTTCAAGCAGTTCAAAGGTGGCCTCAACCAAAGAAAAAAGCAACATGGATGATTCCAAAGGCAAGTTTAATGAAAGTGATAGTTCAACTAGAGAGCAAAGAAGTGCTTAAGTAGGGAAGTGATGGACCAAAAGAGACAGAGTGAACTGATGAAGCTTTGAACCAATGAACTTTTAAATGGTTCATAGGTTCAAAATTCAACATGGTTCAAATAGCTAGCGACCATTGACGGTCCCTCAAATGTCAACTTTAAAGTGAAGGAAAATTTGTGGAATTTCAAATAGAGTGCAGAACTTAAAGGAAGAATCGA